>CAJUYI010001021.1:24004-74611 GCA_910591695.1 Galerucella pusilla | reverse complement strand
TTCCTGTCGAGGGTAATACCAAGGTATTTCACCTCTTCCGAAAAGTACACCAATAAGAGTTATTTATGAAAATTGTAGGCAGCTTGAAGCGCCATATTTTAAAATTAGTTTTTATATCTTCTGATTACACGTTGACAAAGTTTACAGATTTTATTCTGTAATCTTTGACGTTGGCAGATAGATGAAATAAACACAACAGTCAGCCAATTATACATGACCTTTACAAATATCGATATTTGTATCGAATTACCTAATTTTTGAAGAGCCGATGCTCAATCGCGTGATAAATTCGTTCTAAAATTTCCCTTTCCCATTTCAAGCCAAATATACGTTTTCTATTCTATTGAACTTTTGTTTATTCGCAATCGGTAACGTAGACTTTTAAATTTCGGGATATAATAACACCGACCTTGAAGTTTGACAACAACGATCTAGGGAGTAAAAAACAATTAGCTTTCTGACTTTATAAGCCTATAGTTCGTTAACGAATGGAGTAAGGTACAACTGAAGTACTATCATTATTATT
This sequence comes from Galerucella pusilla, assembly GCA_910591695.1. Classification (NCBI taxonomy): domain Eukaryota; kingdom Metazoa; phylum Arthropoda; class Insecta; order Coleoptera; family Chrysomelidae; genus Galerucella; species Galerucella pusilla. Next base: position 74,085 of record CAJUYI010001021.1, on the reverse strand, counting down.
ATAATATATTCTTATTATACTGATAGTACGATTTCAGGTAAGAGACCCTAAAACCGCAATAAACCATAGGCCGACATTGGGAATTTAGGCAGGATAAAATAAATCAATTGTATCTCAATTCTACACTGCACTTTCACGGCAAATTTATCACTCCTAAATATATTTGAATCGTAATGGTAGAGTTTGTTCAACCATCCCTTGCCGTTACATCATATATTGTCCATCTGATCTCTCATTCATGAAATGGATCAGACGGAATTATGACGTCATTAACGTATTTCTTAACTAATGTCGACGTAAATTTTATTCGTTACTTTTGACAGTTCAGTTGTTGTTGTTTTGAAAACAATTCTTAACATATATCATTGATTATGATTTTGAGGATGAGTGTAAAATAATTTTCAACTAATATGAGACAAACGTAAAACAGCAGAATTCGTCACCGATTATGACGTAACGGCAAAGGATGGTTGAACAAACTCTATTAGAGTTCTATTGTCCTCGCTACCTGCGGTTCACTATGCAGGAAGAATCTTGCAAAAGCTGCTTACTGAACACTTATTTACATGAATCACCCTGAAGTGTTTCAGACACGTTTCTGTACTTATAATGAGCTCTTCAGCTATCAATATGATAAAAATATACTATAGTCCAACTTCATTTTTAAAGTGTTGTGAATCATACAAGTTACTGTATTATTAACTGTATATCTTCAGTAAGTTATTACTTATTCTTTTTTTCTCTTATTCTTTTGGGAATCAAACCACAATAATGTTTTTTATTTTTTATTTCGACGTTTCGGTAGCGTACCAGCTACCGTTGTCAAGATTAACTAGTAATACAATTAATAAAATAATTTTTGGTCCCTATCTTACACAACGGAAAAATATGACAACTAGACAATCAATAATATTTTGAAGTTTAAGACTACAAAACTTTGTTGTCAAATTTTATTAAGGTCCATTCATGTGAAATAAAATATTTTATTTTATGACATTCTACCGGTATGATAGTCTACTAGAAATGGAATCCAGTGAAGTGCACGTTCCAGGAACGGTTTTTATTGGGATAGCTTATTTTGGAAATGTTGTTAATAAAACGCGTTTGTTGTTACTTTTTTGTGTATGATCATTTTTGTTTTCAAAATAATATATGTATAACTCAGTTTGGTGATTTTGTGCATTGAAGTGTGTATCGATTAACAACTATTCCAATGATAAATCATAAGAAAACCTGGATAAAAACTTATGATGCTATCCTGATAACGCAGGTAATTGATTATTGGAAATTTCTCTTTCTAACATTGGTAACCAAATTTGACTACATTCGGCTGAAATACTAGCTACACATTTATTTGCATTTAGTTGTATCAAAACAGTTTTTTTGATTTCTTTGATTTTTCGTCTTTTATTATTGGGCTCTTTCAATATTATTTTTGTCGAATCCCATTGAATTTTATGCCCCTCTTCCCAAGCATGTTTACAAATACATGACTTAAAGAACTCCCTATCTTTGATGTATTTTATATGTTCACTTATTCGGACTTTCAATGGTCTAGATGTTTCACCTAAATAGAATTTGTCGCATTCACAAGATATCTGATAAATGCAATTTTTTGAAGATTGTTCTCCATTTTTTGGTTTCGTTTTTGTTAAGATAGATCTCAAAGTATTGTTAGATTTAAAGCTGGTTCGAATATTAAATTGATTACCAATTTTCTTAATTCTTTCTGACAAACCCCTAACATACGGTATTGTCAAGTTTTTAAAAATTATGTTAGCCGAAACGTCGAAATAAAGAATAAAAAACATTATTGTGGTTTGATTCCCAAAAGAATAAGAGAAAAAAGATTAATTGTATATTCTCACCCATTTAATATTTTGTTAATTTTCTCTATAGATATACAGTGTGATTGATTATTGTGAAAAAGCTCAGTTGGTCCGTTACCATTAAAGATGCCAAGAAAAGTTATTCATAAAAATTGTAGACTGCTTTATTATTCATATTTCAGAATTAATCACAATTTTCCATAACTAGGAGCCAAATCAAAGTTGTTTTTTTTTTCAAATGAAACATCTTATATAATCCAATCAATAAAGTAAACATTTTCATGATATGGAAAAATTATTCCATCCTAAAACTATTTTACAATTTTGTACCAGCGTGCGGAAAAGTCCACATTTCGCACTAATTTTAGTGTTGAAAGAGTCACTTTTCTTTGTACTTTCGGCCGAAAATGAAAAATAGTATATACGTGAATTTTTCAATTAAACGTCATTGTATTTCAAAGTTTTTTATTGTATTTTACTGCTTTTTGGTTCACTCGGTAAGCTAAAAACAATTGAGTGTCACACATGCAGGTAATGCTTTAGCAGCCCTTAACTATCAGCTGTCCTCGCTTCGCTACGCTTACTCGTGCATTTAATAGTCTTGGGCTGCTAAAGCTCATTTTCTGTCTTAGTGACACAATATACTATTGCAAATTGTTTTTTTTTATGAACCGTCCCTTCGCCGGTACCACCTCAGCCTCCTGGGCTTATTGTGGATACTCCTAGTGTTCTGACTACAACCTATTCAGCCATTCCGTTCCCTGTATTAGCTCATACAGGTTCTTTGCTGGTTGGTTGTAGAAGTCTTCTGGAGTCATTTGGGGTCTACCATACAGTTTCTACCTTCTGTGGTCCAGCGACTCACAGTTGCATAGTATATGCAGAGCTGTTTCGGTATCCTTTTTGCATCTTCTGCATGTAAGGTCTCCGTTGTACAGCCCTATTTTGTTTAGGTGTTCCTTTGTGGGAAAATGTCTCGTAAGTAGCCCCGTTATGGTGCGTAGTTTGTTCCTGCTTATTGAGAGCAGTTCTTTCGCCACTTTTTCTGATAGTTCTTTTATGAATTTTTCCCCGTGTATTTGCCTGGTCGTATTCTTCCAGTGTTTATTGTGTTGTTCTTTCAACCACCCTTTTAACCATGACCTCGTTAAGCATCTGGGGATGCCCACAGCAGGTTCGGGTCCGTTCATCAGAGTTGACGATCCTACTCTTGCGAGTTCGTCAGCTTTTTCATTGCCTGCGATTCCTTTATGAACTGGGACCCACTCCAGTGTTACACTGTTCCGAGTCGCCAGTCTTCTAAGTTCTCTTCGCCGCATTCCCATACTAGCCGAGATGTCACCCTATAGCTCTGAAGTGCTTTAAGGACGGCTTGACTGTCACTGTAGATCCTGATCTGCCTGTTGTTGTAGGCTCTCATATTATTAGCCATTGCACATGCAAGTATTGCATAGACCTCTGCTTGAAATACAGAAGCGTATTTGCCAAGCGAGACGATCCCTTCATAATATTTGCTCGTCTTGCTGTATATGCCCGCTCCGATGCCGAGTTCATTTTTTGATTCGTCTATTGCAAATTGTTAAGAAAGTTGTTGATTGCTCGATAATACAAGTTTGGTTGTGGTAATTAGCCCGTAATTAGTTATAAACCATTATTAAACAAATTAAATAACTAGATAAATACATTTGAATTTAGCAATACAAAATACAGAAGAATATGCACTTTTCTTAGCATATTAATTATCCGTTTTTGATTGACAACTGTCAAGTGTCAGGATTGAATATTTGACAACAAATTTGACCTAAACGACATAAAATAAATAAGAATATTATGTACTTCTCTTAGCTTATTTCATTTTTCCTTGTTCATGCTTTTTTTTAAACTTTCCGAGCCCAATATCTCTGAAGGGCTACATCTCATGAAAAACAGAAAGAGAACTCTCCGTTTCAAAAACCTGCAATGTATCCAATAGGTAGGTTTATTTTGGTATATTTTTGCTCCCCACCCACACAAACACACTTACAACGTGTTATTATCGGATTTGACACACTCTCCTTAACAAAATTCAGTTTACTTCAAGTGGCTGCCATTATTTTCGAATTAATTAGCCTACAATCTACCTAGATTATTATTTTACTTTAAAATTACAATTCGCTTCACTTCCATATTGCAACAATCTATTATACGGGGTATTTGAAAAGTTAAAACCAATTATCTTTAAAAATCGCAACCGGTTCAACACTCTGTGTATTTTAATAGGAGTAGAAAAATAATAAACGCATTTACCCTTTTTACTGTACATTTAGGTCGTTTATAAACGGTTAAATTTGATTCATTTACAATAATTATAAAAAACAATTTTTGTTGAAATTTTTAAAGTTCGTTTCAAAAGAATTGATAGCAAGGGCGTGCATAAATTCGACGCTAGGTATCTCTACTAATCCTTCTACCTGTATTATTTCGTATAAAAATATCAGAAAATAAGAAATAGAAAACTAAAAAAAAAATAACCCAGGCCCAAACCCGGTTGATCAAAGTGTAACTATGTATAAAAATATCAGAAAATAAGAAATAGAAAACTAAAAAAAAAGAAAACAAGAAAACCCAGGCCCAAACCCGGTTGTTCAAAGTGTAACTATGTATAAAAATATCAAAAAATGAGAAATAGAAAACTAAAAAAAAACAAGAGAACCCAGGCCCAATCCCGGTTGATCAAAGTGTAACTATGTATAAAAATGTCAGAAAATAAGAAATAGAAAACTAAAAAAAGACTAGAAAGCCCATGCAAGTATGCAAGTATGCCTGGCAACAAGTTTTCAAAAAATCTGTAAAATTATTTTCAATTTATTTTCACTCTCCTGTTATATTATCACTGAAAATACATATTCTTGTGAAAAGAAAAAATTATAACAAATTATTGTAGGTGAACTTTACTTTAACTATAATACAGTATGGAAACCACGTATTTGTATATTAAACAAAACCTGCTATGCCCATGAATTTTATCATAAATACCTAAAAATTGCCTAAAAACGCCAATAATTAGACAAAATCGGTAAATAATGTGGATTGTTTTAAATCGGTAAATTATATATTATGTGGATTGTTTTCTATTCTGTCAGCTGTTGATGTGTTGACAGTTTATACTGAAAAAGTAAAATCTTTGTCAAACACTCTTTCCTTGTCGACATAATGAAATATTTAACTGAGACTCACCGAATTGAGATTTTAATGATGATCGAGTACGGGGATAACTGCAAAAGTCAAGTTGAAGTGGCAAACTTATTTAATCACAGGTATCCCTAATTGCCTAATATTTCACAAAGTACTGTGTCTAAAATTCATGCACAATTCAGAGAACTTGGACATGTCAAACCATTGAAAAGAAAACCACACTTCGTTGAAGATGATGTGAAAGTGGATATTTTGTTAAGTGTCTAAGAGAATCCAGTTTCAAGTACACGTCAAATTGCCCGTGAAAATAATGTTAGTCATACAACTTTTCTAAGATGTCTTCATAAAGAAAAACTTCATCCCTACAAATTAACTTTTGTGCAGGAGTTAACAGAAGACGATCCAGATCGTAGAATGGATTTCTGCGAAAGATTGATGAATAAGCTGAACAGAAATGAGATAGCTCTTGGTACTATTCATTTTTCTGACGAATTAACATTCACATTGAATGGAGAGGTAAACCGACAGAACTGTAGATATTGGTCAGCAGAGAATCCTAATTGGATGTGTGAGACACATACTCAGTACCCTCAAAAGGTGAACGTTTGGGCAGGTATCATAGGCGACCATACTTTTGGTCCTATATTTATAGATGGAAATTTGACAGCTGAAAAATATTTAAATATGCTTAGAAATGAAGTTATTTCTGCGTTGGCAAACTTATATTCCAACGCAATAGATCCTAGCTTACCGAATGAAAATGTTTGGTTCCAGCAAGACGGGGCAACACCCCATTATGCTTTAATGGTAAAAACTTATTTAGATGAAATCTTCCCCAATAAATGGATTGGACGAAGAGGTACTATTGAGTGGCCAGCTAGATCGCCAGACCTTACGCCGTTAGATTTTTTCTGTGGGCTTATCTCAAGAACAAAGTATATGCAACACAATCAACTAGCATTGTAGACCTCAAAGACAGGATAACTAAAGAAATACGGAATATTTCACCTCAAACTTTAAACAAAGTTGAGGAGGAGTTCTATAGGAGACTGTGCTATTGCCAACAACTAGGTGGAGAACATTTTGAGCATTTATTTCAATGTATTAAAATCAAATACATCAGGTATTTTATGTATGTGTATAATAACTGTAAAAATAAAAATTTCACCCTGTATAATTCATAATTGACCATACATTATTTAGTTTGTTGGAATCGTTTCATTAAGAGGATTTCAAAAATATTCAAATATACAGGGTGTTTCATTAAAAAAAACAACACCGACTATGGCATACTTGCGTGAATCACCCTGTACATTTAAATTTATGTTTACATAACGCACAACTCAATTCAAAAGTTGACGTGTCTCGGCATTTTTTATAATTTTTTAAAATAATGGCAAAGAATTTTATTCCATAAGTAGTTTCCACACTGTATTAACTCACAATTCACAATGTCTCAGTCTAATGTGTATGTGCCCTTCATGCACAATGTATAGTATTCAGTATAGTTCGGATCTGATAGAGCATATATAACTTAGTAATAGTTGCCTTGATAACATATTTGAAAGTAAGACATGTGAAAATAAATAAAGTTTATTTATTTTTTGTGGAGCTTTAAAGCGTCTGACAAAAGTTTAGGTCCATGGAAAGTGTCTGACACTTATGATACTACTCTCGAATATTATTCTACAAAACATATATAAAAATCAGACATACAAATTTAAGTAAAGTAACTCTTATTTTTAGTTACCTTTATCACATGATACCTGCCTAGGTGCTATTAGGCTAGCTCCACAAACACACAGGTATTCAAAGCACACGAGATGCTTCTGAGAACCTAACATTTCATCTATTTGAAAATAAGTTATGTCTTATCGCTCTGGGATCTTACTCCGATGATAGCTATTACCCAGCTCTGCCCCATTGTACCTATAACGTCTGACTCGAATTTGGAACAACCTTAGAAAAATCGTGATTAATATCAGATTAACTTTTTTAGGGCAGAAATAATAGATCGAGTAATCAATTGCGGTCGACCTTATTGACGATTTTTATTTATTCATTTGCAAAATAATAGGAATCAGTCAACCTTAGATAATATTATAATTTCCCCTCTACATTCGGTTCGTTAAATAATAGTTGGAATGAATTCAGTTGGTATGCTGGTTACGCGAAATTACCTCTTCATTCCGATTTCTTCCTTAATTTTTTCAGTTTAGGATGTAATAATGAGTATTTTTAAAAAGTGTTTATCGAGTTCGGAAAAAGCGGAAGAAGAGAATGTCAATAAAGAGGTGAAAGAAGAAAAGGTAAGAAGATTATATAAGTTACCGACCGAATTGTTTCAATGAACATACAAGTATAAAATGGTGCTTATTTAGAGCCGTAATAATTTGCTAATTTTTCAATGTTGATAATGCATTCCGAGTGATAACGAGTACGGTGAAAACAACACAATTAAGCGGGTCTAGTACTAGTGTAAATGTCAACTGGGTAATTTGAATTATAGTTTAATTTTTTGTATATACACGTTATGAATTTTATTAAAAAATTATGCTGTACATGTACAAAGGAAACAGTAAGTCTTTATATGTAAAGTTTTAACCTTTCACACAATTTTTATAGATTGCTTGATTTGGTTTTGCATCTGAACATTTTGAAATATGTTTTGATGCTCTAGTATAGTTTGTCGCAAAGTATATCGTCTTCGCTTTTGACGGCAATCATCTAAACACGACCGTTTACGATCTTCTTGAAAGAATTTTACCTGAAATGAAACCCAACAACAGTCGAGTGACAAGGCCAGGGCGGGCCTGGTTATAGTTTAATTAACTTGATAATATTTAGGAGGAAAAAGAAAAAAGTTTAGAGAAATAGTCTTACATATTAAAAGAAAAACAAAGGATGTATGATGAAAATACAAAAATATAGATATTTGTTTTAAAATAATTTTAAACAGTCCGCCACTGGCGATCTCTTCTACATCAGCTGTTTGGCAATATGATTTATTGCAATTGGTCCATTAATTTTATGATTGCCGGCAAAAGCGAAGACGATATACTTTGAGACAAACTATATCTGCTAAAATTTTTATTTATTTAATACTCGTAATATATAAGCTAAGGTTAAGTTTAATTCTATAGGTACAAATGTTAGCGTAGAATTATCGATTCGACTACTTTCTGATTGGTTATTTAGTTAATACTGGTTAATATTTGAAACACCACAGCTGGAATCGAACCGCTTCACGATTAACTTTTAAATTTCCTGTGCTATCTCCTACATGGTTGAAAGTATTGGAAAGTGGTATCGACTTTTTTAAACATAACCATCCATTTTTTTATTAAACCAGAACATATTTAAGAAAATTTAAAGTGCATTTGAACTTAGTTTTCAACGACCTTTCCCAATCTGCTATTATTTTTTATGTACGCTATTTGGTAAAAAAGTTAGCTCGCGTTTGACAATTTGTACACGATTATTTTTAATTTTTTACAAAGAGGAATTTAAGATTTTGAAAATCTCTCCATACATTGTAGAACAGCCAAATGGAATAAATTTAATAAATGAAAATAACAAATGAAAAAAAAACGCTTTGTATTTGTATCGATTTGTATTTTTAAATGCGCATTAAAAAAATTATATAGGGTGGGTCTGTCATTTGACAGTGGCCTATACCAACTTAAATGCAACCCCCTGTATATTATTCATTGTTTGCATTCTTCAGAAAATTCTACACATAATTCATGTACAATATCCCATACCTATCTTCAACAGTTTCGGAAATATTAAGTGTTTTCAAATTTATTACAAAAAAATATGAACATGAAAAAAAGAAAATTATTTTTTCTACACCCACATGTATATTATCAATTTCCTGCACAGTTTAGAGAATGGAAATATAGGCCATATCGGTTAACTGAACGTATATGATTTCATATACATCCTAGAACGTATATGAAAACCACCAATCAGCATTCGCGTTTAGTACTCGTCACTCATCTTTTCTTCAATTTAAAGAAACGTCAAAAAAAGTCTCTCCCAGAAGCACTGGATCAAGAATATTTGTTTATAAAAATAAACTTGAATAAAATAAACTTTATAAATTAATAACAAATACTAAAAACAGAATAAAATGGGTATTTAAGGGACTACCGATGGACGTCAGTTCTTATGAAAGTATGTAATACTGCTGAGGTTCACTTATAATGAATCTCGGTAGCCGAGTAGTTAACATACCACACTCTCACGCGGTAGACCCGGGTTCGATTTCGCGTGAAGAAATTTTTTTTTCATTTGCTATTTTAAAATAATTATTCTGCTCAATATTGATAACTACAACAGGCAGACGCTTGAAATATTTAGCAGAATATTCATTCTTATAAATAAAGATACTGTACCCTTCGTGCGGGAGTCCGACGGGCAACATCTATTTATAACAGCATCGCATATTTAAAAAGGGAAACCGTAATGTTATACAAATTGTACATTTAAGAACTGTACGTTTATCACAAAAAATTAGTGAAGACAAAATTGAATTGGTACGATTATGAATAAAATTGTTGAAAATTCTTAATTTCAAGTTATATTTATTTGACAGTTTATTCAAATGTTTATTTTCTGGATTTTTTCTTGAATGGGTCGTAGAAAAAATATGCTGTTCGACTCGTGTGGATTGTCCATATCGCACTCGAACGATTGAGCCTACAGCACCGCCTACAGCGTCGTGCTCAAACTTCGTCCTCATGCGATATGGCCATCATATCCACACTAGTTGCACAAACTACTATTATTTCACAAATTTGCTACATAACACTGAAACCCTAATAAGTAGTACTAATTATTTCTTAGTAATGTAAAAAAAAAAAAAACTAATGTCAATGTAGGAACAACGTCTTGACCACATGCTAATCTGGTACAGAAATGTCTTCTAACGCTTCTCAACATTACAAGCGTGTCTCATTCGTCTTTTTAAATCATCTAAGTTGATGGGTTTAGTTTTGTATACAGTAAGCGGCGTTTAAGATAACTCCAAATGCGTTCTACTGGATTTAAATCAGTGATATATGGAGGCCAATATTTTTTTCCCTTTTCTGGGAGCACTGCAGCCTGTCGGCTTATTGTACTCCACTCCCACATTTCTTCCACTCTCCTAGCCATTCCCGTTCCTTTTAATAGACGATATAGGTCACCTAGATGCGAGCCATATGCTTCAGTTGACACATTGGCCTCTCCGAAGATTATCTGTCTTCTGGAGTCCAATACCTTACAGTCAGACAAGATATCGGTTACGGTCTACTTGCCACAAAGTCTACAGCTGAGATCACCGTTCTCTAGCCCCATTTTTTGCAGTTGATCTTTTACCAGGTCCTGGCCCGTAATAATTCTTAGCTTATTCCTAGTGATACTCAATAGCTCTTCTAACACTTATGTCAACTATGAAGGTCTTACTATGAGTGTCATTCATTATCGCTAATTCTGACACATTCTAGGATAGCATAAATCTCCGCCTGAAATACAGAGGTATGTTCTCCTAGTGAGAAGGAATACCTAGTATTCCTCATTTCACTAATCTTTGAATTTGGACTGCATCACGGAAATTAGTAACTATGTCAGCTGCATGCGGTCGAGCATTATCTTGCATGAATACGAATCTGTCGTATCCAATTTGGTCTACATATATAGCAAAACATGATCTTGTAGTATGTTTTCTATATACAACTAGTCATTCGTCCAATCACTTCCACGAGCTCGGTGCGTCTTTTCGAACTAATACCTCACCAGAGCATCAATCATACTGCTACCTCCAAAACTAACAGTCTTTATGAGATTGCAGCTAGCGTACAGTTCCCCAACTCTTCTGTAGACGTGGCTTCGTCCATCTGGCTTCCATAACTAACTGATTCCTAGTCCCATCGGTGAAGAGAACATATTCCCAATTCTCGATATCCCACTGAACATGTAATCTGGCAAATTTTAATCGAAGGGTTTTGTGATTTTGGAGAAGATGTGGAACTTTCGGGCCATCTTGGGCTTAAACCTGATTCTTTTAATCTTCACCTGACTGTTTTTGAGCTCAAGTTCATTTTTGAGGGGTGCAACATGTTTTCCTTCATATAGAGTTGCAATTTGTACCGCTGTCTAACTGGTGGCATATTGATGTTTTTAATAAAAAAAAACACAAACAGTGTTTACTACTACTAATACTTCTTCAATTACACTACAATAACTTAACTCCGAACTTGATTCATCATTTCTTGAAATATGTGTAATTAATTGTTTTTGATATAATGCATGAGAGACAATAATATGCTCCATTAACAGTGACGTTGCTATAGCTTTTTTATGGGGGGCTTCGGCATCCCCTCTAATATACGCCCCTGGCCATTAATGTCAATTAAACGTTAAAATATTTTAAAATAGGGTTTTTGTGTAGAGTAAAAAAATTAGCATTCACATTTGGTATAACAAATTAATCGTGAAAATTGAAATTATACGCAGTGTCCCATTTAAAAATAATAAAAATATCTGTAATCTTCCATAAATAATTGCATTATGTAAAATATTTGCATTGTTCAACAAACCTATAAATATTTTTCATTCATTAATAGACTCGGAATAAGTTATTGTTTGATTGTATAATAATCGGCGATGATTCACACATAAATATATCAGTGTTTGTTTCAATGAATATCCACAATTAAAGAGATACGTATAATTACAAAACGGAGCCCAATCCACAACTTGTTTTTTTTCCCAACAATTTGGTTAAAAAAAAATTAAATTCATAATATCTGGATTAACGTAGCGTAAAATGATTATACATCCTGTTTTTAACCATTATAAGAATTACGTATTATTATTACTTAATAATAATAATAATCCGTAAATTTCTAAATATGTAACTGATAAGCCTAATCCCATTTGCGTTTACACAGGCTCGGGATAGGTGGGGTGGACATTACCAGCAAGGGCTGAGCAAGTGGAAATTATAATAATTATACTGGATAAGAACTGAGGAGGAAAAAATTAATATTGAACCAATGTCTTTCGTTAACTTGACAACAAGCGAGGTAACCGAAGCTATAAAGAGTATCTAGCAGTAATTGGAAGACACCAGGAGTTGACCATGTCCAAAACTACTGGTAGAGTACATATAATACCCTTCTTGGTGTGCGTCATCGATAGTTAATGTCCTTTCTAACACATTACGTAAAAAGAAATGGAAAAAAGGCAGGTCTGTGATTAATCCTAATCAAAATATCACAATAATGAACCGTTTAAATGTATTACAAACGTTAAATCTTTGACTTTAAAAATTTGATTAGTTGATGTTTAGATTACGCGCAAGGGCGACATATCAATCGGGAGAAATAATAGCATTCAAAATAGGATGCAGACCTATCTTTCGTAACGACAAAGTGTCTCACTTCTTTTTGTAATGTCTCACTGACAGTTCTTGTCAGGTCTGTACCTTGTTGTTTACGGTCAATTATTATTTATGAAAAGTGAATATTAATCTTATTGTTATATTTATTTAAATAATACAAAAATATGCCTAGATACACGGAAAAACATCAGCATTTTGAAAGTTCTCTAATATTATCAGTTAGAAAAAGAAGCTGGTAATTATTAATTTCATAGCCTTTTCGAATTTGGCTGAATACGATCCTGATCCTGATCCAAAAAGGCTATTGAATGTACTATATAAGCAGTTTGACAGTCTGCATGAAGCAATAGGAATATCATTTTCATACATTCTGCAATATCCAGAAGATACAACACCATTTCTGACACTGGATTCGACAAACTTGCTTCCCAAAACGCATCACCCTTGAAAGGGGGTGACTTAAATTGAGTTTTTATTTTTTCTTTTCTAAAATTTCAGTTAAACTAGAAACTTGAAAATCTGTAATATTCAACTTTAACTGCCTTCATCTTTTCCCACATAATTCCTAATAGTTATCACTAAGTTCAAGTGGTCTAAACAAAATTTAATGAAGCCATAACTATTCCAATAATGCTCAAACATAGTTTAAATTTTTCATGTTCATTATTATACTTAAACTTTTCTTCCTTATCAAGTATAGAAACATTAACATTTCCTGAAATTATTTTTAAATAAATTCCATTCTGTTTGGATAACGTTTTTTCAATATCATGAATTTGTGCTTTTCGAGTAATATTGTTGCTTTACAGATCTGCTTTATTAGGATCATATCCTTTCTTTTTAAATATCTTAACAACGCTAAAGCGTCGTTCGGCCATCTGCAATAGCGTGCGGAAAAGTATCACTTTCCGCACTAGTTAGGTAAACTACTATATTACACTTGAAATATTGGTACTTTTTTAAATAAGCTAATTATGGATTTATCAAAAATCTAAACTAACTAATTATTAGACGTATTTGTATATTAAACAAAACCTGCTACGCCCATGAATTTTATCATAAATACCTAAAAATTGCCTAAAAACGCCAATAATTAGACAAAATCGGTAAATAATGTGGATTGTTTTAAATCGGTAAATAATGTGGATTGTTTTCTATTCTGTCAGTTGTTAATGTGTTGACAGTTTATACTGAAAAAGTAAAACTTTGTCAAACACTCTTTCCTTGTCGACATAACAATGGAATATTTAACTGAGACTCACCGAATTGAAATTTTAATGATAATCGGGTACGGGGATAACTGCAGAAGTCAAGTTGAAGTGGCATACTTATTTCACAAAGTACTATGTCTAAAATTCATGCACAATTCAGAGAACTTGGACATGTCAAACCATTGAAAAGAAAACCACACTTCGTTGAAGATGATGTGAAAGTGGATATTTTGTTAAGTGTCGAAGAGAATCCAACTTCAAGTACACGTCAAATTGCCCGTGAAAATAATGTTAGTCATACAACTGTTCTAAGATTTCTCCATAAAAAAAACTTCATACCTACAAATTAACTTTTGTGCAGGAGTTAACAGAAGACGATCCAGATCGTAGAATGGATTTCTGCGAAATATTGATGAATAAGCTGAACAGAAATGAGATAGCTCTTGGTACTATTCATTTTTCTGACGAATCAACACTCACATTGAATGGATAGATAAGCCGACAGAACTGTAGATATTGGTCAACAGAGAATCCTAATTGGATGCGTGAGACACATACTCAGTACCCTCTGAAGGTGAACGTTTGGGCCGGTATCATAGGCGACCATATTATTGGTCCTATATTTATAGATGGAAATTTGACAGCTGAAAAATATTCAAATATGCTTAGAAATGAAGTTATTCCTGCATTGGCAAACTTATATCCCAACGCAACAGATCCTAGCTTACCGAATGAAAATGTTTGGTTCCAGCAAGACGGGGCAACACCCCTTTATGCTTTAATGGTAAGAACTTATTTAGATGAAATCTTCCCCAATAAATGGATTGGACGAAGAGGTACTATTGAGTGGCCAGCTAGATCGCCAGACCTTACGCCGTTAGATTTTTTTCTGTGGGGTTATCTCAAGAACAAAGTATATGCCAACTAGCCAACTAGCATTGTAGACCTCAAAAACAGGATAACTACAGAAATACGGAATATTTCACCTCAAACTTTAAACAAAGTTAAGGAGGAGTTCTATAGGAGACTGTGCTATTGCCAACAAGTAGGTGGAGAACATTTTGAGCATTTATTTTAATGTATTAAAATCAAATACATCAGGTATTTTATGTATGTGTTTAATAACTGTAAAAATAAAAATTTCACGCTGTATAATTTATAATTGACCATACATTATTTAGTTTGTTGGAATCGGTTCATTAAGGGAATTTCAAAAATATGGAAATATACAGGGTGTTTCTTTAAAAAAAACAACACCGACTATGGCATACTTGCGTGAATCACCCTGTACATTTACATTTATGTTCACATATTGCACAACTCAATTCAAAAGTTGACGTGTTCGGCATTTTTTATAATTTTCTAAAATAATGACATAAAGAATTTTATTCCATAAGTGGTTTCCACACTGTACAACGTCCTAAGTTGCAATCATATGGAAAACTTTTTTATTTATAATTTTAAGGAGAAAAGTTATTCTTCATAACAAGTTCTGCATTATCTAAAACCTAGAAAACAGTCATTAAATATCAAATTTTTCAGTCGTATACGAGGTTTGTCAAAAAATATTAGTTTCACTCAAGAGTAAAGTACCTTTAAATTTTACTATATCGAAAATTGTTACTGAAAAAAGTTGCTCAGAATTAAAAACCTCGATTAAATATGTAATTACATTAATTTAAATTGAAACTTCAGATTTTTTTTATTTTTTACTAATGTTTCTATTTCTCTTATGATTAAGAAACACATGATAATCTTTTAGGTTTTCCATGTTTTTTAATATTTTTTGCATTTAAAACGTGAAATAAGTGCATATTCATTTATTTTGCAAATAATAAAATACATTCAAACACTAAGTTTTCAAATTAATATCATATTAATGTTGGAAACAATCCATTTCAAGTTTTACTCATACCAATGCTTCGACAAAACCAACTTTTTTTAGTAACATTTTTCGATATTGTCAAATTTAAAGGTACTTTACTCTTGAGTAAAACTCATATTTTTTGACAAACCTCGTGTACGACTGAAAACATTGATATTTGATGACTATATCATAGGTTTTAGATAATGCAGAATTATTTATGAAGAATAACTTTTCTTCCTAAAATTGATAAAAAAAAGTTTTCCATATGATTCCAGCTTTAGGGAGACATATTGTATAAAAAAAATTTCAAACAATTTGAAATATTCGAATTTACAGTTATTTGCTATTGTTAGTCATTGACATTCTAGGTCATGTTAACAGATATAAAATAATATATTCTTATAGTATTATAACGGCAGGGCATGTAAACATAAAGATAAAAATTAACCAACTTATAAATCACAAAAATCACACCAAACTGTTACTTTTCACAAAAGAATTTATATAATATTGATAATAATAATAGATTCTTGTCAATGGTTAGCAGATCGGTAGTTTGAAGGGAACAAATTACGTCGCACTTTGTTTTATAAAATTTAATATTTGTTTTTATGTTTTTATACTCTTTTAAAAAATTCTATTTAAAAAATTTCCTAAAATCCGCTAGATTTTCACGCTACTAGTATAAGATGTAGTTAGTCACATATTTTAACATGAAACAAAATAATCATGAGAAAGTCAAAAATTTAAAAAATTAAAAGGTCAGAGTGACAGTAAGCTATGGTTTAATCCTGATTATTTTGAGTTTAATCTTTTTACTGTTTAATGGGAGCCCGACTTGAAAATTCATTTTATTTAAATTAAACTATTTATTTTTAAAATGGATGATTATAACTCGATATTCTGCGAACATTTCAGGCGTCTACCTGTTGCCGCTATCAATATCGAATAAAATGATTAGGTTTGTTGTATGGGAGCCCTCTTAAATATTCATTATTTTCTGTTTTGAGTATTTGTTGTTATGGCAGCAACAGAAATACATCATCTGGGAAAATTTCAACTGTTTAACTATCACGGTTCATGGGATACAGCCTGGGATTATGAGATGGTATTGCTCTGTCACAAGACAGTTACAAATGGAACAATAACTTATTCTCAAATATGAGAAGTTTATGTTCCTTCATTATTAATATAGTCAAATACAGTCTTATCATGTGGGTCATACGATTCAACAAAGACATACTCACCGTTTTTATTTTCTTTTATTGCGTTTAATCATAACTTCCAAATAAAATCCGTAAGATGAATAAGACAGACTTATGCAATTTTGACGGGAGAAAAAAGTATATGTTTTTAGTTTTCAGCGATTCTAAAAATTCTTTCACCAGCAAAGTTTTTATTTAAATGTCAGTTTTGTGACTTTGATAATTCAAAATGACAATATTTTATTTTTATATTTTTTTATTTATTTATTCAACGGTCATACCATTTTAATACAAAATTAGATTAAAAGTGGGCGAATACAAAATGCAATAATGAAAATACAAGTCTAAAAAATGCACAAAATATAACAGGAAATCAATGAAATACAATTTAAAATATGAAACAAAATATTACAATTTAAATTACCCATGATGAAAATTAAAATTCGAAGTTAAAAATTTAAGATTTTTGTCTGTTTTTTAAAAGTAGGAATTGAGGTATTAAAAAGCTCTATACTAAAATTAATGTCATTGGCAATTCTGTCGTGATGGATTCATTTTGTCCATAGTCCGTAGGATGAAATGGAATATTAATTATTTCACTATTTCTAGTTCTTCTACCATTAACAACGAAGTTGATGAGTGCTAATAAATCAGGACAATTAATTGCACCATTAATTAATGCATGTAAAAAAGTTAAAGAACTAACAGATCTACGATGTGATGGCGTGTTTAAATCTAATACTGTTAATAAAGCATTACTTTGATATGCGCCTTTACTAAGCCCCATCTTAAAAGCTGCATAACGCAAAAATGTTGTTTGAACATTTTCGATCAAATTAACGTCATTCATTCGGAACGGATTCCACACAACACAATTATACTCCACATTTGAACGTACCAAGGAACAGTATACAATCTTGATTGAATGCAGTGACAAATCTCTTGATGATCTCATTATAAACCCCAGCATTTTATCCGCTTCTGCGACTATCTTAGAAATATGCGATTGAAATAATAACTTATGATCTAAAACGACACCTAAGTCTTTAACGCTTTTCACTTGATCAAGTGGAGCATTGTTCAGCATGTAAGATGTTGAAATAGGGTTGTTGTTCCTGAAAAATGAAATTGGTTGACACTTGGTAGGATTAAGCCTCAACAGGTTTACATTGCACCAATTTGAAAGATTGTCCAAATCACCCTGTAACAAGATAGTGTCATTAGCATTGACTATACACTTGAACAATTTTAGATCATCTGCAAACATCAAAATTTCTGAGTTGCATATAACATCAGGAATATCACTGACATAAAGATTGAACAGCACTGGACCTAGGTGAGCACCTTGTGGAACTCCCGATGTAACGGAGATAGACGTAGATACAGAGCCAGCACAACGTACAGATTGCGTACGGTTTTCCAAAAAGCTACCTAACCACCTTAAAATACAACCGTCAAATCCTATTGCATTCAATTTTGTTAATAAAAGTAAATGGTTAACACGATCGAATGCTTTGGTAAAATCGGTATATATTGCATCAACCTGCCCTCTTTTCTCTAATGTATTTAGGATAAAATGTTTATACAGTACTAAATTAGTGGTAGTTTCACAAATCTGTGTTGTTCCTTATTAATTAGATGAGAAGTATCCCAACTCATCTTTCTAGATATAAGGCAGTCAAGTATGTAACTCAGATTGAATGCAGACGGATCTATAATTCCTTACATCATCTTTAGGTCCCGATTTATATATGAATAATGAGAAGCAATTTTCCGGCATTTTGCATCCTCAAGCAAAAAAATGTTACTCAATCTAATAGATTATTTCGAAAATAAATGAAAAAGTGGAAATTCGTCAACCAGTCTGCAGGAAACATCAACCATCATTATTTTCTCCGGGTATATTTTTTGTAATCTCACATTTTGGTAACCTCTGTGTCTTCTGATTTGATACATATGATTAGTTACCTTTGAACCTGCACGATAAGAGCGCTTTTGACAATAGAGTCTCCATGTTATTTATTATATTATAATTGTTTTTTTTTAAATATCAACTTTTGTTTTAGACGGACAAAAACAGTGCAGGACTATGGTTGACAGCAAGCGAAGCGAGCAGTTTAAGTTATGAAGAAGTTTCAGAGAGATTACGCGTAGATATTAGAAAAGGTCTAAATTGGCAAGAAACAAATGAAAGGAGAAACATAGCAGGGTAAGGTACACTGTCCATTAGTGTCCATGTATCGTCTAGCAAATTTTTTCTTACATCTAAATAGTTGGACATACGTTGGATGTATTCCACGATTGAGTACTAAATATCTCTTTACAAGGTGTTCACAATTTTCAGTTGTATTATTAGATCATTCAATATGCAGTATCAGGCTTATTTTAAATGGAACACCATGTATTTTAATAATTCATTATATTCAAATAAATGACCTCTTTCTAATGGTGTAAGGGTGTCCTGTACCTAGGTATTATACTTTTCGTGCAATTTACAATTTTCTCAAATTTAATGCTAAATCGATTTTTAAACATCTACAATTCTCTCTAAATTCCAAACTAATGATCTTGGCATAGTTGTTGTAATAAACTAAATAGATCACGTTTCAAGCCTCCAGAAAATATAGGGTTTTGCTATCCTATAATGAGTGGTTAAAAAGATATAGCCACTCTCACAGAAAAATCACTATCCACTTAGAGTCGATAGTAACGACTCCAGCGACCTGGGGCATAACTAAAAACGAGGATCTGTCAAACATCGAGAGTGAGCACCGCATGGTCCTCAGTCATTTGGCACAAAACAGTCTAACCTATAGAAGTGAAAGTCCAATAGGATTGCCTAGAATGAAAAAATGTGGTTTCAAACCCATCCACCTGAAGCGCTAGTTTCAATTGAGTTGTCGAAATAGGCAAGGCAGCTGAGGCCGAAAAACAGACTAAGGGAAGAAGAATTTCAGCGATCGCAGTGGATGGGCTCAGAACTATTTCATAGTGCTTTTTTTAATGGAAGTTCGTTTTTTGAATGACTAATGCCCGATTCACTAACCATTTCCTAGTCAGGTAATACCTAAAACGAATTTAGGATATCCTAAATGCAATTTACATTTTACCACGCGCTAAGTAATGCCTAAGAGTGATAATATTACGTATTTCCCATCACTTTTTGATCAATCCTGAAAGGATTGTAGGAACAGCTTGGCGAGTGAGGCCCCTTTTGGTCCCAATAACAATATATTGTGGTTCAAAATATCTGTTTCAAACTTTGTAGGATTTATAAATCTGTTCAGCGCTTAATTCCTTTAGTTTTTGATTGCCAATAAAGGCAACCCATTCATTCAACAAAGGGTCATGTTTTGGAAACCTATGTCGTTTCGATGTAATGTCTGTACACACCCAGTAACGCAACACTTCACACCAACCATTATAAATATCATGAATTATCACACTTGAAAAGACTTACAGTACCTAATTAAAACACAAATAGCAGCAGCAAATGGCAAAAGGGAACAATGGTGACAACAACTATATGACAGCTTTGATGAATTTTAAAATCTTTTCTTCTTTTCGTGCTAAAGGCATTAGCTGTCAGGCCCTTTTCGACAACTCAATTGCAACTAGCGCTTCAGGTGGATGGGTTTGAAACCTCATTTTTGTATTCAAGGTCATCCTATAAACTTTCACTTCTATAGGTTAGACTGTTTTGTGGTCATTTGGCGTTTTCAAGACGTTCAAACTGCCGCGTTTAACCAGTCCGTATAGAGTAGGCCTTACTTATGTATTTTACAAGAAAGCACTGCAAAAATTAATTAGGTTGTGTCCATCTCAGTACGTTACAGACTTTGTGTAGCTACCGACCGAACATTTTTTTATTAACGATTTCTAATTATAATTATTACAGATTCCAACTCAATTTTTCACCCAATTAATTCCATCCTGTGCTATTTAATTAACCATAAAGGTCTAGACGTTTTTTGTAACGTGTCACGCGATAATTGAAAAAAAAAATTAACTCTTCTTATTCATTGTGGCTAAAGTTCCGCCGACGGAATTATTAATTTAAAATTAGAATTCCGCCTTAGCATATTGTAGCATATCATGTCATAATAAGTTTATTTTTGTAAGAATTCCGTCCGCAATTTGGTTTAGTATTGTTTTATTTTATTTTATTTCAAGGCAAAGGGTGAATGCAATATGCAATTATTATATTTCCTTCCCCTTCTTCAAATACACAATGTAGAGTTAGTTCAAAACCTCATGGGTGCTACGTCACAGATGTGCAAATGACCAAAATCGGTACAACGCGGCAAAACCGCATGTATAGCAGTAAAGTTAAAAACATCGTCGTTTGAAGTTGAGTTGTTGAGTTAACTTTACTGCGATACACGCGGTTTTACCGCGTTGTACCGATTTTGGTCGTTTGCACATATGTGACGTAGCACCCATGAAGTTTTAAACTAACTCTAAGAATATCATCATATCGATGGTCGAGTTCCATATATATAGTGGAAAATGCATGTTGTTGTTCATAATATATCGAAAACTGACAGTGTACTTGTCAGTCAGACGACGGAGTAAACGCTTCGCGTGGTGCGTTTGTGAATTATTTTTAATTTTTGTCTTAAATTTTGCTAGTAGTGGAAAAACTTGTATATACACCATGGTGTTGAAGACATTTATAAACATGGCACCTTATTCCGCTCGGGGCAAAGCCACTCGCGAAATAATTTTGGTGCTCGGTAAATAATAATAGTCTTCACAACCTTGGTGTATAATATACTAAAAATGCCGAGTTGTTGCCGGATGAAATTAAGAAGACCACTCAATGAGAACTTATAGAACTTTAGACAGAATTTAGGTATCAAATGCCAGCCGTCCGCTGCGCTTGCGCAAGTTACAGAATTTTCGGCAGATTTCTGTATATTTTGGTATAAACTTCCGCTGGAGACCCCAAATCACTTTGTTTTTTATTTTCGTTGAAGATGTAAACACAATAATTATAAAACTAATGTATGTGATCGTATCAATGTTAAAATGACTTCATTGTTTAATTTTTAATTATATCAGGTAATAATTGCTATTATCTAACTGTTATCTAAAATTGTATTAAACCAAACAAAACATTGCATTATGTAATTTAATTGACGGCAATCGTTTTTGAAATTGAATTATAAAAAAATGCATTTAGCGAACTCACAAAAAATACTGTCTTAATTATTGTCGGTGGAAAAAATTGGAAGAATAGAGATACAACTAACTAGAAATGCTACAATAATCTAATCTAAAATGGACAAACACACTTGAACGAATATCAACAAAAATAAATATAACTGACATTTGACATAACTAGTGACAGAATAACAGAAATGAAATGGTGACTTGCCAAAAGTTCCTAAAATTATTGGCCACCGATATGTTGAGTATTCAGCTAATAAATCATTTTAAATTTCAAGATATACGCTTCGGGGGTGCATTCATTATTTTAATAAAGCAATATAGATGTTCGCTATGATAAAAAACATGCAAAAATCTCATGATTTGAATGGTAGACATCAACTGTCATTCTCGTCATAAAAACCAGTTTTTGTTGGCCACACTGACCTTAAACTGAACCCATCTATCTAGTAAACATGAGTTACATTAGCTGTATTCTTTTTACAAGGTTTACCTGAGATTAACTGAGTCACTCAGCTAGTCTCAGTAAATTAGGAAAAAGTATATGTTTTTTCAATATGGCTCGAGTTGTGTACAAAGTGAAACTAACTAAGAAAATTTCTTCCCCCCTTACCCCAATTGAGCTAGCTTTTCATAGAACTTAGAAGTGACTTGAAAACTTTTTACGATCTGTACCGGATATTTGTTGATGTCACATGTCACATCTATCTTAAAATTATGGCACTTTCAGGAACCATTGCCTGTTGAAAATAAATATTTGTGTATAAACTAAATTTTTGTGGTATAATCCGAGGTATAAACATTACAGGTTATGTTATGATTGTGATCTGTGACTGTCAGGCATTCTTTTTATTATCTCACTTCATCTCAGCTCACTTTGTCTTAATTATTCTTACAAGTGAGACAGTCGACTGGTAAAAAGAATACAGCTAATGTCAAAAAGAAAAAAAAGTATAAAGCACGATTCCACACTGTCCGGCAACCGCAACGATATCGTTGACTAAACTTTTTTTAAGCTTATATGACTTACTTTTTATTATTATTTTTCAGATACAATGAATTTTCAGTAAAAAACGGTGACCCACCATGGAAAAAGTACTTGGAACAATTCAAAAACCCTTTAATTTTACTACTACTAGCTTCGGCGGTAGTATCGGCAGGTATGAGTCAATTCGACGATGCTATCAGTATTACAGTAGCCATAGTTATAGTTGTTACCGTTGCTTTCGTGCAAGAATTCCGTTCGGAAAAATCTTTACAGGAATTGACGAAACTAGTACCGCCGTCATGTCATTGGTAAGCATCTACTAAACTAAGAGCTCGTTTATATTGGAAGGTATTTACTTGCAGACTAGCGTATTGCAGGAAAAACGGTTTAATATACCGGCCTGGCGCTTTAGGATATTCCCAGGCTTCAGTTTATGTTGGTATTCCTTTTCTATCCGGAGTCTCCCAACTATTGTGTCCTACGATTGTATTGCTTTGCATTTCCCTAGTATGTAATTGATTGATTCGTTCTGTACCACCAGATGCTTTGAGTTCTTGACACCTAATCCTTTATGCCTTTTGTGCTCTTGGTTCAAGAGTCCACAGTATGTGATTGATTTATTAGCTGTGTACACCAGATGCTTCGACTACTCGGTACCCCATCCTTGATGCCTTTTGTACTCTTAGTTGAAGAGTCCACAGTATGTGAATGATTTATTAGCTCTGTACCACCAGATGCTTTGAGTTCTCGGTACCTCATCCTTTAGGCATTTGGTGCTCTTGGTTGAAGAGTCTACTAGCCCTTATCAGTCTTTTCACTAGGTCCTTCTTTTAGATTAGGAATCCTTCATTGGTTGCTTTAGTCCTAGAAGTCTGCAACTTCATTGATACAATGCTTCACATTCGAAGATTATGTGTTAGACTGTTTCTTCCTCTTGGACAACCTCCAGATAAGTACAGTGACTGGTGAGAAGTCTACATTTTTCTTGAGGTTTTCATTGTCCCGTTAGTGCACCTGTCAATACTCCTAATTCAGTCTAACTCTGGTTTGGACATTCTTTGTTCTCACCTGGCTGTAGCTTTCCAGGAATGTATTTGATTGTCTTAGCCCTACTAGATCTTTCCAATGGTCAGATATTTTAATATTTCAGGTGTTGCCTCCTTTGTGGTGTATCATGTATTTCTTCTGCTAGTACAAAAGGGTGTTTCAGTCCCTCTCCTTGCTAGCTGTACAGCTATTTCATTTCCTTATACTCCAGTGTGTTCTAGAACTCAGAGTAAAGTGAGGATGCTGTTCTCATCTAGTTAATTCATTCATTTATACGTTTGGGTTGTGTTCAACAGCTCAGGCACTTGAACTGAATCTTTGTACCATTACACATGTTATCTACCTACTTCCATTCCAGAAACTTCGTGTCTTGTATATAGGCCATCAGTTTATCTGGAGGGATCTTCAGTAGTTGTGATGGTTGTATTATTTCCACTCCAAAGTGCACATAGATTTATTAACTTTGATCAACATGTGCAGATGCTTCCTCAGTCACCAGGTCGGTAACGTTCTTCATATTTCTCTTACCCATTTTCAACAGCCTGTACGAGAGTTCCTTGTCTACCTTATCCAGCAAACTCTTAGTATAGAGGTGTACTTGTGGCTACCTCCATTTGAGTTGGTGTTCCTTACCTATCCAGTTCCCTAGTTTCCCTTTTATGTGATCCTTTGTGATTCCACAAAACGGTTCCGGACCTGTGAAGGCTCCTTTAGAACCTTCTTTTGCTAACTGTTATGCCATTTCATTTCCCGCAATCCCCCCCAAGTGCCGGCACCCATTTTAGAGACACAACACAGCGGGAAATTAGATCCCCGACCAGAGCCGACCGTTCCAAAACCACCCCGACTTCCATCTTGCGCATAATCCCGAAGCTCTGGAACTACCCTTGCGAGTATAACGTCATAGCCCAAGGTCCTAAAATCTGCTCTCATCCCAATACTCTTATTTGCCTCTCTTCCTGTTCATTCTTCGCCATGACCGATCTCACGTATCCCCTGTATCTGTAGAATGCGGAGGGTGAGTGTGTAGGCTCACAGCACTAAGACCACATGTGACCCATTGTACATCCTCCCGAGGAGTTGACCTCCTAGGTCATTGTCCATCCTGTCCTTCTCAGGAAGGTGGACAGGTCACTAGGAGACATCTCCTTTATATCGGCAAGTGTAGGCCAAGACTCACCGAACACACACTCTCTTATTGACGATAACTCCGGACACTCGCATAAGACATGCCTGACAGTTTCATCTTCCTGTTCACACATTCTGCATAGAGGTGTGTCCACTAGCCCCATAGTATGGAGGTGTTTCCTTAGTTGACAGTGACCAGTCAGAAATCCTACTGTTAAACGTAGTTTTTTCCTGGTCATCGCCAAATATTTCTTCGGCGCCAGCTCTCCAGGGTCGCCCAGGGTGATCCTGGCAAGACTGCATCCTTTGATTCCATCCCATCTCTTAAGTGATTGAGCATGGATGTAACGTTTGGCTAGTTCCGCAATTGTCGAAGTCGTTAGGCCGTAGGTGTCACTGGGTCCAAGAATTTTTAGTCCAGCGGCTTCCCTGGCTAAAGAATCAGCAGTGCGATTTCCTTTACTCCTGTCGTGCCCTTTAACCCACCTCAGGATAATATTGTTATCTGCCGAGGCGTTAGCTAAATCTTGGTGGCACTCTAGTACTCGCCTCGATATAACACGTTGTTTGTTCAAGGCTAATAGGGCTTGTCTACTATCTGTGCAGATTATTATGTTTTTGCCAGAAATTCCTCCCAGAAATTCCTCTTCTGGTTAGTTCTTTTGTGGCAATTGAGATACCAGCCAGTTCTGTTTGAACCACGCTGGTATTGTTTCCCATTCCCCACTTAATCTTTAGGCTTAGTGCTCTCGAGTAAACTCCACATCCTGAGCCTTCTTTCATTTTTGAACCATCTGTATATATGCGTATTGCATTTGCAGCATCTGGCTCTGTGTTCTGTTTTATTTGTATTTTGTAGGGTTTGTTAAACAAAAACCTGGGTTCAATTGCATCGTTGGCTGCCTGCAGCAGAGGTAGCGCAGTGAGCGCTTCCTGCCATAGGCCTAACCTCAATTGACCCACTCCTACTTCGGGGTTTACACCAGCCGTGCGCAATCGTACCATGGCCATTAACGCAACCTCCTTGACGTGCAGGTCCAGAGGGGTCAGACCAGTAATTAGTTCCATTGCTGCGGTTGGTGTTGTTCTCATGGCTCTTCTGAAAGCCATATTCCCAGGTATTTCTGGTGTTTGCCTCAGTGGAATGCAAACTTCATTTAGTTCCTTTCTCCGAGGGCCATATAAAACCGTTACCTCCGTCTATTCAGGGGCCATCTCCTATAGACCTAGTTGTTGGATTGCCGATAGCTTTAAACAGAGCCTGGCTGTCGGTGAATATTTTAATTTTTTGTCCGGTATATCCTCTTCTGATGATTTCATCAATGCAGGTACAGCGGCAATTGTCTCTGCTTGAAACACAGTTGTGTATCGACCAAAGCTAAGGAACAGTTTCTTCCTGGGACCATTTATACCAGCCCCAGTGCATGGTTTGTTTTGGATCCATCGGTGAACCAGATGATTTCTCCTGAATTACCTGGATGGAAAATAATGATATTCACTCGCTCGTTGAATATGTTCTCAGGTGTTATACTATCAAAACGTATATGAAATATTTGTTCATCCAGTATTGTCCCAGTTATTTCAGTGTCTCTTTCTCGAACATTGTTCGGGGACTATAAGTCTCCCAATTTCAGCCCAAGAATTGCTATCACCGCCCCTGCCATTATAAAAAGTTCCAAAGGAGGAACTCCAACAAGGGCTTCCATTGATGCCGTAGTTAACTGAGTTTTCCTAGACTTAAATTGCTGCTTGACTAGCCGACATAGTAATAATCGTTTTCGAGCAACATTAATTTTCTGGATAATTTTTACTGCAAATACCGCTGCTCAACATATGGTTTTAAATGAAACAAACTGTTTTTAAATGACTCCACAATATATTTGAGAAAATGTGTAAATTGCAAGTAAATTGACAATTGTTTCGATATAAATATCATCGTCAGAATGATATTTATATCGAAACAATTGTCAATTTACTTGCAATTTACACATTTTCTCAAATATATTGTGGAGTCATTTAAAAACAGTTTGTTTCATTTAAAACCATATGATGAGTAGATTCCACGAAGTGAGGGTTTATACAGTTAACTCAACCGCTGCTCAAGTTAACCTCTCCAACCTCCAAGCAAATATATTCCAATGTAAAAGTATACAATAACAATTAAGACTTTGATTTGCCTGATGAAATGTTGTTTTTAGTTTAAGAGAAGGTACTCCGGATACGTTCTTGGCGAGGGAGTTAGTACCTGGAGATGTAGTACTATTAAACGTCGGAGATCGAGTACCAGCCGATATTCGTCTGTTCGAAGCACACGATCTAACTTTGGACGAAAGTTCATTTACGGGTGAAACGGAACCGGCTAAAAAGAACACCGATCCGGTTATTAGACCGAACGGTGCACATTCGTCTAACACTAACGTCGCTTTTATGGGCACTTTAGTGCGAAATGGAACCGGAAAGGTAATCAAAATATTTACTATAATAATCCCGGTGACTTGTATATTGATGGTTGGTTATTTTTCAAGGGCATCGTGGTATGTACGGGCACAAATAGCGAATTCGGATCGGTGTTTAAAATGATGTTAGAAGAAGAAGCTCCAAAGACGCCTTTACAAAAATCCATGGACAAACTCGGCGCTCAGTTGTCGATTTACTCTTTCGCCATCATTGGGTTTATCATGTTGGTCGGATGGATCCAGGGTAAACTAATCATGGAAATGTTCCAGATAGGAGTTAGTTTAGCTGTGGCCGCAATTCCAGAAGGTATCGTAGAATTTTTGATATTATTTATTATAAAAAAGCCAACATAATTATATTCGGGAATTTTAAAAATAGGATAAATCGAGTTTCGGGATGGTAAAGAGCTTTTTCATTGTTTTTGTTGCGTGAGGATGTCGAATTTCTGTACGTTAGGATCACGGTCGTAATTAAAATAATACTAGTTCAGAGAAAGAAGAATTTTTGATAAAAATCAACGTGTGAACATAGCTCAAAAGAAAACAATAACAGATTCTGTGCATCAGCACTAGTTCTCGGTTATTCTATATGTGCCTATATCTGTATCGATTTTCAACAACTCAAAATAAACAAAATAAACAATAAATAGGGTACAAGCAAACATTTTTGGTGGGAAATGACGCTTTATCAGGTCTCCTAACACCTTGCATGCCTATTTTTTCAAAACAATATAAACTCTACTTTTAAAACGACTTTAAAAATCATAAAATTTGGAAGTCCGCCAAAACGCGCTTTACGTCATAAAGATGGCTGCAGCATGGAGTGACGTCATTTGTTCACGTTTTTTTTTTTCGTGTATCACGCTCTGAGTTTTTGTGACCTAATTAGTTTCTGAAAACTTTAAAAACGGATAAAGCCGAAAAAAAAAACTTTGGTAGACAAAATATTTTCTTTTAAAAGTCTTCAAATATCCTCGGAAATATCGAATATTTATGTCCACTTTCCACTTTACGTTGACTTTTAGAAATAAATAAAGCACACACAACACGTAATGGTCTCTATCAAACATATAAATGATATTTTTACGTCTATAAAGTAATTAATAGTTAATTAAAATACAATATAAACACAAAACTACACAGAACCTAATGCAATACCGGCCATATTGGCAAAAGTAAACAAATTGTATTACATCACACGTATCATCGGTAGCGTTCGGAAATCCTCGGGTGGTGGTCGGAAAGTGCATTGAAATTTGAATTTTATTTTAAAATTTGGATGTAATTTCTAATAGAAACTGGTTTATTTCCTATTATTAGTTATTTTTGATATCAACTTTACTATTATAAATTAATATCTAAGCAAAATATGAAATATGCGTGTACTCTATTCCAAAATACCCGTGGCGACTCATATTTGTACGTGTGGCGCCATCCTGAGAGTCCCGTCAGTAGCTCTAACACCTTTGTGATCTTCGCTAACAGCCGAAAAATAATATTCCTGTAATTTCACAGTTTTTTGTGGCACATTCAAAATTACTGTAATTTTACTTTTATTACAATATGGCATTTAAGTTCCATTTTTTGATATTTCATTTTAAGTTACTCAGCATTAGATTGATATTACAATAATAACAATCAAATAGTCAAGTTGAATTGAATGAAATGTCAAAAAATGGACCATATTTATAATGCTTGAAGTGGGAAAACTGAAGCAATAATCATCAAGTTAATATTTTTTATTTAATACAAAAAATACACAATAAATAAAACGTTTTTTTACATATTACAATGACAAACTAGAAGAAAAGTAAATGCAATGCAATAAACTGTATACCCAGTTCAACTAAACTTCTTTCCAGCCAAACTGAACATTGTTCTTCATGGCTGGGAAGCTCAAAGTTGTATAGACGAATAACTACTTTAATATTCTCTCACTTTTTAGTCAATGAAACATGTTTTACTTTATAAAAATAAAGCTTATCGGGTGCTCCTCACAATACAGTCTTTCACTATACATTTTCTTGACAATGTCTCTTAAAATAAAAGTTCCACTCTAAAAAATA
Source organism: Galerucella pusilla (assembly GCA_910591695.1). Taxonomy (NCBI): domain Eukaryota; kingdom Metazoa; phylum Arthropoda; class Insecta; order Coleoptera; family Chrysomelidae; genus Galerucella; species Galerucella pusilla. Next base: position 44,552 of record CAJUYI010001021.1, on the reverse strand, counting down.
AAAACCAACTACAAAAACTCAACACATCCACAAATGTATAGCAATATAGTTGGTAAAAACAAAAACTGGACTAACTCAAGATAGGTTATCTACGGATAAAACTATACGTCGTCAAACGTTGGTCTGCAGTTTTTAGGTTAGGATATCAGCAGTGAAATATGTGTAAGTATAGTGCAATATAGAGAAATATAATCTATGGTCTGCAGTTGTCAGGTTAAGATACTAGATTACACGTGAGGATGTCAGCGCTGATATATGTGGAAGAGTCTGCAACTACCACGAATGGCGTTACAGTTTTCACTAAATTAGAAATTTTAGTACTGACGGGACTCCCTACGTGGCAGCACCTTCGTGCCCTCAGAGATCCCCGTCCCTGGTTCAGAGTGCCCATACCCTGGCTCATGCCAGCTGTCTGGATTGGACGAAGGTGTAATGTATGTATCCTACTATGGATACTTGGTGAATTAGAAGTGTGGAAGGGCCTCTGAATAGGTGGTGTTGCTGGTCACTTGGTGTGTCATCTCACAGGAATAAAACAACTACTGGAATCACTGGGACATGTTCTCTTTATTACCTTACTTTACTATTATACATTAACTCACTTATTACTAGTACTAATTAGAATATTAATTAGAATGATTACGATGAATAGAATACATTTTGAATGCTTCAATATAATTAATAGAATTGATTTAGAATGCAATAATATATTTAGAATGAATTTCAAAACACTATCGTTAACATATTTATACGACGAGTCAAGTTCACCGTTTAGTAAATATAAACAATTCTGTTTATGTTTATTTCACGCTCTGAACTTGACTACCTACGTGCGACCTTTCTAATTCATATTTGTAAACGATTCATGCTTTATTGAAATTAGCTTCAAGGGAATTTATGTCTTTATTCATAATAATACCGTAATAATAATTTAAATAATTAATAAATAATATTACGGCCAAAAGGCGTCACAAAGGCAAACACCAACAGCTGCGTTGCCAGGCTTAACAAAAAAATGAAATAAAAATAAAAGTGGCAATTGTAGGCCGAATATATACCAATAAAAATAATGTTTATTTAGATCTTAAAATCATGAATTATTTTTAAAATAGTTCACTGTTGAGGCGCCAACAATATCTTATGGAAGAAAGTTCCAAATATATTAATTATTCGGTTTGGCAAGAAGCTCTGGCAACAACTCCTGTGAAACTTTCGTTTCATTAGCTTGGGAGAATCTCCACGAAGTCTGCAATCATTGTTATTTGGAAACAGACAAGAAAAATTGGTACCAAATTTGTGGTTAATTGCTCTGTATCTGAGAACAGGTAATTATGCAGAAATCATCTGGTTTAACGATGGTTCCAAAACAAACCAAGGCACAGGGAATGGTATAACCGGACCTAGAAAGAGAATGTTCTTTATCCTTGGTCGAAATCTGTCCGCTTCAGGCAGAGACGATTGCCGCCTAGGCTCAAACGCTTTGAAAAGCATTTGCTGGCGAAAACTTAGTTCCACAGGGGATATTGTTTTGGCGTGACGTAAATTAAATTTGAACAGAATACAAGTGATTCCCAAAATGTCTTTAATATTTTTATAGGTTTGCCCATCGTCGTTACGGTAACATTGGCCTTAGGCGTGATGAGAATGGCGAAAAGAAAAGCGATCGTCAAAAAACTACCGACAGTGGAAACTTTGGGATGTGTAAATGTCATTTGTTCCGACAAAACCGGTACGATAACAAGAAACGAAATGACAGCTACCGTACTAGTGACATCTGACGGATATATAGCTGAAATTACCGGAGCTGGTTACAACGACCACGGTCAGATTTTGTTGCATACCAAATACGATTTTCCCGACAAGGCTAGGGATAGCATTAAGCTTTTATTAGAGGTGAGTTTTGCTTGTTCTTGTGTCTCTTAAATAGATTGATGCAATTTGAATTTTTTTCTAGGTAGGAGCTGTTTGTAATAACGCCGTTATAAAAGACGAAACGTTGTTGGGTACTCCCACGGAAGGGGCGCTGTTGGCTGCCGCCATGAAACAGGGTTTGGACAATATTAGCAATCGTTATATCAGACTCAAAGAATATCCATTTAGTTCGGAACAAAAAATGATGGCAGTTCAATGTATTGGCAAATATGATAATAGCAAAGAAGAAGTGTTTTTCGTGAAAGGAGCCATTGAAAAATTGTTGCCGAAATGCACCGCGTACAATTGGAATGGTAATGTATAATTTTTTCAATTATTACTGATTTTGTTTACAGTTTTTTTTCTCGGTAATTTTTAGTATCACACCAGTTTTTATTATTTCTCGGTACTTTTTCACAATCTTTATCAGATTTTATATTTTCTGGATATTTTGTTCGTATATGTTCACCGCAATTTTTCTGCAACTTCAATGTCACGCTGTCACCAATGTTAACTCTCTTCTACTACTTTAACTTTCACAACTCAACACAAATAACGTCTCCTATCAGAACACAAAACTAAAGTTTCTAATACTCCAACACTAACTAGCTAATAGCCTAGTTTACACCTATAAACGTTTAGTACGGTCCGATAGGACTAAGTGGGTGGGGATAGTACGGTAGCATCAATGCTTGGTTCTAGTTCGTTTACACCGTTTTGCAACGCGCGAACTAAATGTGTGCGCCTGCAGTTCGTCAAATGTCAAAGCTGTCAAATTAAAATTCATAACAAAACTAAAAAATCAAATCCTCATAACAAACAAACAAAAATTGAAAATTAACAAATAACAACAAAATTGAAAATTCAGGAAAGGCTTTACTCTTTTACTCTTTTTTGCCAAATAAATATAATTTAATACTGGTGAGTCTTGAGTCTTGTTCCGGTTGAGTTTACACCAATTGACCTCGAACCAAATCCGGACCTAATTTAGTTCGGTACCTCTGCTGGCGCGTACCGAACCAAGAGCGGACCAGCTTAGTCCGCAAGCGTTTACACCGTTCGAACTAAATATTTGGTTCTGATGTAGTACGAATTTGGTGCTTGGTCCGCGTACCAAGTTGTCGGTGTAAACTAGGCTAATGTCAATTGTCCCGCTTATTATACTTTTCAACTGTTCCAGACAATGTCTCCTATCAGAACACAGAACTCAATTTTCGAATACGTCAAAACTAACTAACTAGTGCCAATTGTCCCGCTTTTTATTATTTTCACGTGTTCCAGTCAATTATCAACTTTTCGATGACATTTCTGGACTTTTCGATGACATTTCTCCAAATTTCAATGACATTTCTTGACTATTCGATGACATTTCGATGACTTTTCTCTTCATTTCGATTACATTTCTTTATTTTCAATGATATTTCTCTATTATCCATGACATTTCTCTATTTTTGATAACATTTCACTATTTTCGATGACATTTCAATATTTTCGATAACATTTCTCGACTTTTCGATGACATTTCTTTATTTTCGATGACATTTCTCTATTATCCATAACATTTCTGGACTTTTCGATGACATTTCTCTATAATTCATGACATTACTGGACTTTTCAATGACATTTCTATATTTTCGATTACATTTTTCTTATATCCATGATATTTTTCTATTTTCCATAACATTTCACTATTTTTGATGACATTTCTCGACGTTTCGATGACATTTATTTATTTTCGATGACATTTCTCTATTATCCATAACATTTCACTATTTTCGATGACATTTCTCTATTATCCATGACATTTTTCTATTTTCCATGACATTTCTCTATTTTCGATGACATTTCTCTATATCTTCTGTAAGTTCCTTGTGCATTACTTATTCTTTTTTCTCTTATTTTTTGGGAATCAAACCACAATAATGTTTTTATTTTTTATTTCGACGTTTCGGTAACATTTCACTATTTTCGATGACATTTCTCGACTTTTCGATGACATTTCCCGACTTTTCGATGACATTTCTCCACATTTCGATGAAATTTCTCGACTTTTCGATGTCATTTTTCTTCAATTCGATGACATTTTTGGACTTTTCAATGACATTTCTCGAATTTTCGATGACATTCCTCTATTATCCATGACATTTTTTTATTTTCAATGACATTTCTCTGTTATTCATGACATTTCTCCATTTTCCATGACATTTCTGGATTTTTCGATAACATTCCTCTATTTCAGATGACATTTCTCTATTTTAGATGACATTTCTCGACTTTTCGATGACATTTCTCTACATTTCGACAAAAATGTTTCGACTTTTCGATGACATTTCTCTTCATTTCGATGATATTTCTTTATTTTTTCGATGACATCTCTCTATTATCCATGACATTTTCTATTTTCGATGACCTTTCTTCATTTTCGATGACATTTCTCTATTATCCATGACATTTCTGGATTTTTCGATAACATTTCTGGACTTTTAGATTATATTTTTCTTTATTTCTATGGCATTTCTCTATTATCCATGAAATTTCTGGACTTTTCGATGACAGGTCTTTATTATTCATGCTATTTCTGTGCTTTTCGATGACATTTTTCTATTTTCGATGACTTTTCTCTATTATCCACGACATTTCTCTATTTTAGATGACATTTCTCTATTTTCGATGACTGTTCTCGACTTTTCGATGACATTTCTCCACATTTCGATGAAATTTTTCGACTATTCGATGACATTTGTCGATTTTTCGATGACATTTCTCTTCATTTCGATGACATTTTTTGTTTTCGATACATTTCTCTATATTATCCATGACATTTCTGGACTTTTCGATGACTTTTCTCGACTTTTCGATAACATGTCTCGACTTTTCGATGACATTTCTCTTCATTTCGATGACATTTCTCTTCATTTCGATGACATTTCTTTGTTTTCGATGACATTTCTCTATATTATCCGTGACATTTCTGGACTTTTCGATGACATTTCTCTACTTTTGATGACAGAACTAGATGATTTAATTTCATTATTTTTCTTCGTGGACCTCTACATATCCTCAGTACAGGTGTATTGTTTTATTCCGCTATTTTTCACATAATCTTCATCAGCTTTAATATTTTCCTCGCTATTATAAACTGTTTAGTTATAAATCAACACGTACAAAGTATGTAGCTTCCGAAGACTCCTTACACACACTCAATTATTAAAAAACTTTCTTCTCACATAGGCAATCAACAGCCAATCAGCGATCACAAAAAAGAGGAATTTATAGCGGAAGCTCACGAAATCGGTAAAAAAGGTTTGAGAGTAATAACGATGGCCAAAGGTAAAACGCTACAAGATTTAGTTTATATGGGAATCGTAGGAATATGTGATCCACCAAGACCTAGAGTAAGAGAAGCCATTTCGATTTTGAAGGAATCCGGAGTGCAGGTGAAAATGGTTACAGGAGATGCCAAAGAAACTGCCGTAGCTATCGGTAAGTCCACTAAGTTTCCAACTATATTTACATGTTTAATGTTCTCTATTTTAGCACAGTCTATAGGTTTAGAGACTCTTCCTTCTCAGGTATTGTCCGGTGAACAGTTGGACCAGTTCACCGAGAACGATTTGGATGAAGCAACCTCTAGAGCGGCGGTATTTTATAGGGTATCCCCAAAAAATAAATTATCAATAGTGAAATCGTTACAAAGAACAGGACACATAGTCGGTATGACAGGGGACGGCGTTAACGACGGCGTGGCGCTTAAAAAAGCCGACATCGGCATAGCTATGGGTAAAAACGGAACGGACGTGTGCAAAGAAGCCGCCGATATGATACTCGTCGACGATGATTTTTATACTATCATGTAAGTAGTTGTAAGGGACACTTAACGATAGATGATGATGTGAATTTTTATGTTGTAGAGCCGCCATAGAAGAAGGAAAAAGTATTTTCTATAATATTAGGAATTTCGTTACTTTTCAGTTGTCTACTTCGATAGCTGCTTTATCTTTGATAGCGTTGTCGACGATTTTGGATATACCGAATCCGCTTAATGCTATGCAGGTGAATATTTTTGCAAAACGCGATGTTTTATCTCAAATACTGTTATTTTTTAAATATAGAATACCTTGGGTTTGTATTTCGTTAGCTTTTAACCGAGAATATAAAAGATGTGTTCTAATTCACTTTATTTTTCGGACTTGGTACCGTGTGCCTTCTTATTGATTGGGAAAATAATTGTTTGGAACTATTCCAACATTCAGAAAAGTCCGTAGTAAATATATGTCAATTGTTACAGGAAACTGTAATGAAGCCCACATTACTATGTAATTATGTTTTTGTTTTGGCAGATTTTTGATATTGAAACGTTTTTCCTTTTTCTCTGCATTTTTTGGTATCTTCATTTAATTTCATATTTGTATCGCTATTTTTTTGGTATTTTCGACAGCTTTTTCTTTTTCGGATTTTTTTTTCATATCTACTAACTTTTTTTTATTATCCCGACCTTTTTTAAGTATCTTCACCGGTTTTTACATTTTTTGGGTACCTTCATAATTTTTTTATATTTTTCTGGGTACTTTTTAGTATCTTCACCAGCTTCTATATTTTTCTCGGTATGTTTTATCTTCGCCATTTTTTATATTTTTCTGGGTGTTTTTTTTTGCTATTTTCACCAGGTTTTATATTTTGTTTCCATATTTTCCCATTATCTCCATCAGTTTTCATATTTTTATCGATATCGATAGTACTTTCACCAGTTTTAATATTTTTCTGCATATTTTTCAAGCTTCAGTTTTTATATTTTTCTGTGCATTTGTTAAGTATATTCACAAGTTTTTATATTTTTCACGGTATTTTTCATTAGCTTCATCAATTTTTATATTTTTCAGGTTATTTTTCAATACCTTTGTCAGCTTTTATATTGTTCTGTGTGTTTCTTTTGGTATTTTTACCAGTTTTAATATTTTTTCTGGGTATTTTTCAAGTTTCTGCTCTTTCTTCCTTTCTCTTATGCCTTCTCAGGCGTCGGATTGGAGTTCTTCCGGAACCCATATTTTCCATTCTGTTCTGTCCCTGGCTAATGCCTTCATCTCTCCTAATGTCTTTCCTTTATTCTTTCCAATTCCTTCAATCTGGTCTATCCATTTCCTCCTGGGTCTTCTTCTTTGTCTTTTTTTTGATATTCCCATTTCCATTACTTTTCTCTCTATTCTATCTTGCTTCATTCTTACTAAGTGGCCAAACCAGTTCAATTGTATCTTTTTAATATTTGATATTAGAATGTTTCTGCTCAAGTTATTATATTTTCTTGGCATTTGTTAAGTATCCCCACCAGTTTTTATATTTTTTGCGGTAATTTTTCTCAATCCTTATCAGTTTTTATATATATCTCTGTCTGTTTTTCATAATCTTATGAATTTTTATATTTTCCTTTGTTTTTTTGTGTTTATATATTTTTCTTCACATTTTTCATTATTTTCAACAATTTTTATATTTTTCTAGATATTTTTAGAATCTTTAATGGATATTATATTTTTCTTGGTATTTTTTAGCATCTTAAATGGTCTTTTTCTAGGTGTTTTTTTAATATACAGGGTGTCTCATTATATTCTGACTGTTTTCAAGAGCTTATATCTTCGAAACGGTTCTAGATAATAAGATGCGGTTTCCACAGTTAGGTTTAAAATTACCGTGAGTTTTGTTGTGACACATTAATATAAATGGCGTACTCCCGGTTTACCCGCTAGAAATGTGGCGTATTTTCAGAATACAGTAGATGTAATTTTTTAAATGGGACACCCTGTATATTTAGCAATTTATTGAAAGTCGCATATTTTTACTTTATAACGGTACTTCAAAGTTTAAAATCGGTGCACAGAAAGCGAAGTTATATAACTTTAACTAGGATACTGTAATGATTTAGATATAAAGTTGTAACTTTATTAGCTAAAGTGAACTGTAAAAAACAAATAGAAGCATGTTTCAGGGCACTCTAGTACAAATGTTCGATGTGTCTTCCTTCTTGGTCTATACATTTGTGGAATCGAACCAAGTTGTCAAATGCTGCCGTCAGCATTTCAAGAGGAATATTTTCCATTACCTGCCGTATGTTATTTTTTAATTCCTCAATAGTAGCAGGCATCGGGTTGTAGACTCTATCTTTCACAAATCCCCATACAAAAAAATCTGGGACAGTCAGGTCTGCGGAATTTGGAGGCCATTCTATTGGACCAGTCTTGCCAATCCAATTATTTTCAAATTGTTGGTTCACAGATTCTCTTGCTATGTTGGAATAATGGGGTGGAGCCCCGTCTTGTTGAAAGCAAACATTCTGGTTCAAAATACCATCTTGTTACAACTGGTTTTAACACAATGTGACGTTCTGTCAATGATCGCAATATTTTTGTGATGTGACATATTAACGCCTCCTTGATTATTATTTATTAATAAGATATTTGAATCCTTACAGTATCCCAAATAAAGTTATCTAACTTCGCTCTCTGTGCACTGATTTTAAACTTTAAGGTACCGATAAAAATTAAAAATATGCATCTTTCAAGAAATTGCTAAATATACAGGGTGTCCCATTTAAAAGATTACATCTACTGTATTCTGAAAATACGCCACATTTCTAGCGGGTAAACCGGAAGTACGCCATTTATATAAATGTGTCACAACAAAACTCACGGTAGTTTTAAACCTAACTGTGGAAACCGCATCTTATTATCTAGAACCGTTTCGAAGATATAAGCTCTTGAAAACAGTCAGAATATAATGAGACACCCAGTATTTCCCAGCTTTTTCCCTTTCTCGTATATTTTCCCATTATCTCCATCAGTTTTCATATTTTTATCGATATTGATAGTACTTTCACCAGTTTTAATATTTTTCTGCATATTTTTCAAGTTTCTGCTCCAGTTTTTATATGTTTCTGGGCATTTGTGAAATATCTTCACCAGTTTTTATATTTTTCACGGTATTTTTATATTTTTCAGCTTATTTTTTAATATCTTTGTCAGCTTTTACATTGTTTTGGGTGTTTTTATAGTATCCACCAGTTTTTATATTTTGTTTCGATATTTTTCCATTATCTTTTTCAATTTTTATATTTTTTTGATTATTTTTTCAAGTTTCTGCTCCATTTTTATATTTTTCTGGGCATTTGTTGAATATCTCTCAGTTTTTATATTTTTTACGGTATTTTTCATAATGTTTATCAGTTTTTATATTTTTCTTGACATTTTTTATTATTTTCAACAATTTTTATATTTTCCTGGGTATTTTTTAATACCTTTGTCAGCTTTTATATTGTTCTGGGTGTTTTTTTGGTATCTTCATCAATTTTTATATTTTGTTTCAATATTTTTCCATTATCTTCATCAATTTTTATATTTTCCTGAGTATTTTTTTAAGTTTCTGCTCCAGTTTTTATATTTTTCTCGGCATTTGTTGAGTATCTTCTTCAGTTTTTATATTTTATTTCAATATTTTTCCATCATATTTTTCAATTTTTATATTTTTCTGAGTATTTTTCAAGTTTCTGCTCCAGTTTTTATATTTTTCCTGGCATTTGTTAAGGATCTTCCCCAGTTTTTATATTTTGTTACAATATTTTTCCATTATATTCTTCAATTTTTATATTTTTCTGAGTATTTTTTAAGTTTCTGCTCGTTTTAATATTTTTCTGGGCATTTGTTGAATATCTCCACCAGTTTTTATATATTTTACGGTATTTTTCATAATCTTCATCAGTTTCTATTTTTTTCTGGGTTTTTTCATAATCCTATTAATTTTTATATTTTTCTTTGTATATTTTTGGTATTTTCACAGGTTTTTGCATTTTTCTTCAAATTTTTCATTATTTTCACTTATAATTGCACAAGTGGTTTGTATTTTATCAGGTAAATTTGGGTTGTTTATTGAGAAACTGTTTCCTAGCAATTTAACGAGAATAACTGTCAACTATTAAAAACACGACACCGAAGGTGGAGTGTTTTTAGGTTGACAGTTATTCGAGTCAAATTGCTAAAGGAAACAGTTTAGAATTTGAACAACACAAATTTACCCAATATCAATACAAACCTCGAGTGTAATTCGGCAGGACAATTTAATGAATGAGAAATTTGGAAACATACAAACTTTATTTACCTATGAAACATTAAAAATAAACACATTTTCATTTTAATGTACAATTATTAAAAACGCAGTTATTGAATTTCATACTAGGAACAGTGATATTGATGAACAAATGAATAAGTGAAAAAACCACTAGTGTATTTGTCGCTGTAAAAGTTAAAGCTAACTTTTGCCGCTGTCAAAGTGACAATTGCACTGTGGCATATGCGATTTTTTATACATGAATTAAATTGTCAACAATTTTTATATTTTCTGGGTATTTTTTAGTATCTTCAATGGTCTTTTTCTGGGTGTTTTTTATGTATTCCCCAGATTTTTCTTTTTTCGTATTTTTTTTATCTTCACCAGTTTTTATATTATCCTAGATATTTTTGCTCATATTTCAACCAGTTTTCTTTCACTCCATCCTGACATTCATTCATCACGTCTAAGAATGTAATATTTCAAATATTGTGAATTCTAAACATAGATCTAGAATATACAAGATTTCTTCGCAATCCACCTTATTCTGCGGAATTAGCACCATGTGGCTTCTGATGCCGTTCCGTAAATAATAGTTCTTTCTGGAAGAAATCCTTTATTTTCATTGATTAATTATCTCTTTAACGTTTTGGTAAATTTTTGGTATATAAACTTTTTTCTTTCAGATTTTGTGGATCAATATAATTATGGACGGACCACCGGCACAAAGTTTGGGTGTAGAACCGGTAGAAGAAGACGTAGTCAAACAAAAAGCGAGAGATACTAAAGAGCCGATGATAACAAAAAAACTCATATTGAACGTATTGCTTTCGGCGTTTTTTATTATAGCCGGAACCCTCTGGGTATTCCAAAAAGAAGTAAGTATTTTTATTGTTTGCAAAAGTGGACTGAAAACTATAAATAACCGTATTTTTAGTTAAGTTCGGAGGGAATCACCGCTAGAGACACGACGATGACGTTCACGTGTTTCGTGTTCTTCGATATGTGGAACGCCCTTTCATGCCGATCTCAAACCAAGAGCGTCTTCACGATCGGATTGTTTTCCAACAAAATGTTTTTGGTTGCCGTTACGCTGTCAGTTTTAGGACAAATGTTAGTGATTTACTTAAAGCCCTTACAGGTGGTTTTCCAGACGGAAGCTCTGACTGGTTGGGGTAAGTCTTCGACTATTTAAAATTTAAATTCTCGAATAGAAATCAAAACATCCATAGCCGCGCCTAGCGACTTTTGATAGAGGGAAAACTTATTGTGTTGTTTCTTGTAAAATTATGTGCGTGTTGAATTCTTTTTGGATAAGTACTGATAACATTTATTCGCTTACCTTACCGGATAACCAATCATATGAATACCAAAAATAGGGCGGAATCTAATAGTCTTGGCCTTCATGTTCTGCCTTTGTGACACAGTAATAATATACTATTATGACGGGTCAATTCATTTTTTGAAAATTTCTTCCTCAATTCTATTTTCATTTGGTAGACGTTCTCATTTCGGGACACTGCAGCCTCTTGTCCTATTGTACTCTTCCTTCCATCATAGGCGTACGGTATAATGTGTAATAAGGGATATATTCATTTCAATTCATGGACGTACGTTAAATTGTTTCATGGGGATTAATATATTTGTGAAAATTGGAAAAGTTGGAAGAGGGTTGATTGGTTTGTAAAAATTTGCATTTTTCATGTGCTAATAAAATATATTTGCAAAAAGCTCTTTTTATCATTGGCGTACGGTATAATGTAGAGTAAGGGATATATTTATCTGTAAAAATGTCTATATCATGAGCGTACCATAAAATTTTCCATGGGGATTAATATATGGGCGTACGATAAATTGTTTCATGAAGATTAATATTTTTCTAAAAATTTCCATTTCTCATGGGTGTACGAAAAAAATTTTGAAGGGGGTTGATTTGTTTGTAGAAATTTGCATTATCCATGATGTACTTATGATAAAATATATTCGCAAAAACTTCCTTTTATCATAGGCGTAAAAGTAAAATAAGGGATATATTTATTGTAAAAATATCTTGATCATGGGAGTACGATAAAAATTTGAAGGGGATTGGTTTGTTTGTTAAAACTTCCTTTCACCATTGGCGTACGGTATAATGTAAAGTAAGTGATATATTTATTGTAAAAATGTGTTTATCATGGGCGTACGATAAAATATTTCATGGGGATTAATATATTCGTGAAAATTTCCATTTATCATGGGAGTACTATAAAATTTTTGAAGGGGGTTGGTTGTTTGTAAAACTTCCGTATTTATCATGGTCGTACTATGAAATATTTCATGGGGAAAAATATATTTGTAGAAATTTTCATTCATCATAGACGTACGTTAAAATGTTTCATATGTATTAATATATTGGTAAAAATTTACATTTATCATGGGCGTACGATAAATTTTTTAAAGGGGGTTGGTTTGTTTGTAAAAACTTCCCCTCATCATTAGCGTACGGTATAATGTGAAGGGATATATTTATTGTAAAAATGTCTATCATGGGCGTACGATAAAATGTTTCATGAGGAATAATATATTTGTAAAAATTTTCATTTATCATGGACGTACGTTAAAATGTTTCACGAGAATTAATATATTTGTGAAAATGTCCATTTATCATGGGAGTACGATTAATATTATTGGAGGGGGCTGATTCGTTTGTGAAAATTTGTAAAAACTTCCTTTTATCATTGGCGTACGGTATAATGTAAAGTAAGCGATATATTTATTTTAAAAATGTGTTTATCTTGCGCGTACGATAAAATGTTTCATGGGGAATAATATATTTGTAAAAATTGTCATTTATCATGGAGGTACGTTGAAATATTTCATGGGGATTAATATATTTGTGGAAATTTCCATTTATCGTGGGAGTGCGATTAATATTTTGAAGGAGTTTGATTAGTTTGTGAAAACTTCCTTTCATCATTAGCGTGCGGTATAATGTGAAGGGATATATTTATTGTGAAATGTTTATCATGGGCGTACGATTAATATATTCCTGAAAATTTCTATTTATCATGGACGTACGTTGAAATGTTTTATGGGGACTAATATATTTGTTAAAATTTCCATTTATCATGGGCGTACGATAAAATTTTCGAAGGGGGTTGCTTTGTTTGTTAAAAACTTTAATTCATCTTTGGCGTATGTTATATTGTGAAGTAAAGGATATATTTTTTCAAAAATGTCTTCATCATGGGCGTACGTTAAAATGTTCCATGGGGATTAATATATTTCTGAAAATTTGCATTTTCCCTATGCTTATGATTGCCTATTTTCAATTTTTATTTTCTTTCAGATATTGCAATGTTGACCGCCCTTACTTCATCGGTATGGGTGTTTTCTGAGATTAAAAAATTAGTAGAAAGATATATGGAAAGACGATGCAAAGGCAAAAAATCTCCTTTGGAATACGTATGACGAAAAGAGGGGCCCGGGGCGAACACTCAATGCGATTAGCTGCTCTATTCTCTCCCCTCAAAAACCCCATTACTCGGCCCCATCCCCTTAGAATGTGCAAAAATGTTTTTCTTTTCACCTCTCTATCATAAATGTGGATAAAAATATCACTTTTTCACTTTAACTAGGGTTAAATTAAATGGATGTTATAAAATTTTTATTACCTACACAGTTTAATTTAAATACTATAAAACACTTTTTGGATGTTTCACTTGATATATTTTTTCAAACTATGAGGTTTTTAAATGGTGCTTTTTGCGTGTTATCTTGCGCAATATCTATTTAGGCTTAAATTGAGAGATGTTAATAAAATATAATAAACTTTGCTTGGGCGTTTCGAAAATTAGCAATAAAGTTTTACGTGGTTTCGTATTCAGTGTTTTGCATCTGCAGATTATTTTTTTCTCGAAAAAGTTTGTTTTTGAGAAAAAAAAATTTGCATTAATTTTTATTGAAATTACTAACGCTGACTATGACGTTACGTTTTTTTAATCCTCAAAATAAAATAAATCACCTCTGCCTCTGGTATAAGAAGAGCATGTTTTTCATAATATTTATGAATTTTTGTCAGGTTTTTCATCTTACTTCTCATGCAAACAAGATTTTTGTTTTCAAAAATAATTTTGACCTCGGTTTCAAGAAGTATTAATTTTGAAAAAAAAAACCTTTTTTTGGTATGGGGTTTTTTATTTTATTTTGTATGACATTGTACCATATCCAAGTTTCTCATCTCTTATGAAATTTTAACTAAATACCAGTGTAAGAAAAATAAATTAAAAAAAAGTTTATTAAAAAGTTAATATGGAATTTCTGCATTTTATATAAATAGATAGGTTTCTAAGATCAAAGTTGTAATTTGTGGTGATAATAGGGTTAGTTTCAAAACTATTTCCTCTAAATTTTTGTTGTCGAAGCATCTGAGTTTGTTTAAATCTCAGTAATAATTTATATCTACACAAAAAGTGTTTCCACTCAGTTTTCTTCATAAGTTTTGCCTATGACAGTATCATTAACACAAGTCCTTTTAGCATCCTTCCCATGCTCTATCTTTATTCAGAATTTGCATTATTTTGAGAAAAATCATATTTTTCTATCTACCCAAACTCTATTTACTGTCAATTTCCTTAACAAAATTTGCCAAGGTCTCTATCATTAACACAAGTTCTTGTAGCGCCCCTTCCTTGTTCACTATCTATACAGAATTTGCATCATTTAGAAGATAAATTTCTGTATTAAGTTTTTATTTACACGAAAACTGTCTCCAGTCAATTTTCTTCATGAGTTTTGCACAAGCATCTCTCCCATCTCTCTCTTTATTCAGAATTTGTATTATTTTGAAGATAAATCTCAGTAATATTTTTCTATCTATCCAAACTCTATTTACTGTCAATTTCCTAAAAAAAATTTGCCAAGGTCTTTATCATTAACACCAGTTCTTGTAGCGCTCCTTCCTTGTTCACTATCTATACAGAATTTGCATCATTTAGAATTTTAGAAAATAAATTTCTGTATTAAGCTTTTATTTACACGAAAACTGTCTCCACTCAATTTTCTTCATGAGTGTTGCACAAGCATCTCATCGTTTTGGTATTTTTTATGGTAAAATTATATCACAAGAATAAAAACGAATCAAAATGTAAATAACAGTACAAACTTGAAATTATTGAGTTTTAAAAATCCTCGGTTGCTTCTAAAAGAAATGCTTTGGAATTCATATACAGAACAATATTTTGAAGCTTTTTAAACACTTTTAATAATCGTACATTTTTCTATTGTTGTTTCAAAAGTATATAAACCAATAAATTTCATCCAAAACAGTTTTCAATATTATTTTATTCAAATATCACCATAACTTCTTCAAAATCCAGGATACTGGATTGACCAGTTGAACAGCTTTCACATTATTTAATACAATTAACACCTTTTATTGAATCCGAGAAAACAAACATTTTGCTTTCTAGATTGAGAGTTTTGGAACATTTTTTTGATTATTATATTAGAATAAGACCAAAACGTCTTCAAAACCCCACAAAACACAGATTTCCCTTAATAAATTTACCTATTAGATCATTTTATTCTACAACACCAAAACTTAATTTCAATTCATGGAAACAATAATTTTATTCTTTAGATTGACAAGCAAGAGAAATTTTATAGATTCTTTTATTACAATAACAACATAACTTCTTTGAAATTCCAGATATTCATCATTTTGCTTGATTGGATTGATTGAAGTAGGCACCAAATGTACTGGTTCTGTTGGACCAAAATCCAGGCACAAAACTATAGAAAAATGTACACTTTTATTATTTTTGATTCAATGTACTTATCACATTTTTATTTGCACATTTTAAAGGATGTTACGTTACGTTATTTTGCAGCTAATTGTTAATTTATTTATTTATTTTACATGTTTTTAGTATATTTTGTATCGATTAGAAAAATCACATAATTGTTTTTGTTAAAACCCAGTTTTTTACCTTCATTCAAATTATAAAGTTCAATTATATGCTGTGACATTTTTTCCTTTCAAATTTAAATATTTTAACTTTTAGGATTTTCAAAAAATGTACATTAGAAAATAAGAAATATACAGTTTAACTATGTTTATATACACAGAGTGTACCACCAAAGTTTGTAACAGTTTTAATAACATTCCGAACACTTGCAATGCAGAAATAATTGAACAAACAACAAAATTGTATCCCGAACCCTCCAAAATTAATAAATGTCATTCTTTGGTGAAAACTATGTATAAATGAGATTAAAAACGGTTGAACAGGTATTTTTTTTATAATAAAATGTGTTATGGCATTGTTTTTGTGCTATGAAGAACACTTTTTGTTTGCTCAGTTTAAATGTAAGTAAAAAAATATGAACAATCTAATAAAAAAAATAAATCTTGAAAAAAAATCAGTTTTCTATTTTATTTACGTCTGTCTTCCTCTGTTTTTTTTTTTGGATGTTGAGATAATGAAAAAATTTCACACTGCAGACATCAGTGAAAAACGGATTTCTGGAAGTTTGGGACCATTTTTCATCCCGGGCCTGGAGAATGGGGAGAATTTCTTTATTTGGAAGACCCAGTTGAGACCTACAATTTAGCACGGTATGATCGGCCTTCATTTACTGGACTAAAATAAACATTAGTCCAGTAAATGATTGGACAAAGCTCCTGAAAAATCCCTGAAGACATCACTTTGGGTTCAATTTGTAGGTCACGGCAGATGTTTTTAAACGAGAAAAACCCTAACGCGATTGATTTTAAGGAAGGGGGGGGAATGGCCCCCTAAACCCTGGAAAACGGGTTTCTCGCTAATATCTGGTTAAATATGCGAATAAGATAATTTTTCTTCAGATAAAAAATTAAGATCATGTCTTATTATCTACAAAAATGGTACCCATCATTTTTTTTCGAAAATTCGATAGTTATCGAGATAATGGGACCTAAAAGTCTGCTCATTTCAGCTGCTGCTCTGCCGGAATATTGAAAGCGTTAGAATATGTATCATCTCAAAACCAACATAAAAATATTACTGTATTTTCAGACTCACTATCCGTACTACAAAGTATAAATAAGCCAATCAATCCAAGTTCCCTCGTTTCTCACCCATTTATCTACAAAATTCAAGCCATCTTAGGACAACTTACTTCAAGGAAATTCAACATACAAATGGCTTGGGTAAAAGCTCACATAGGAATAAAACAAAACGAGCACGTGGATACATAATATATTAGCAAAAGAAAGTATATCGAAACAGAAGAAGCATATTTTGAGAATAATTGCCTATCGGATCGCATTAGCAAATAAACAATTTGTATAAAAAATGGACTATACACTGGCAAAACTATTGTCACAACAAAAATTCACAGTATGCTCTGCTACAAAAAAACATTCCAAAAAAATGTTGGTTCAGGAACACTCCTTACACTCGAAGACAAACGGTCTCTTTAATAAAAAATTGCGATTCGGACATGCATCTTACCCCGCTTATCTCAACAAAATTAAAGTAATAAGATCTGATCTATGTGAAGATTGCAATGAAAGGGCTGATCTAGACCGTATGTTTTTAAAATGCAAGAAATTCGAAGCTCATTATAACATCCTAATGGAAGACCTCAGAAAGCTTGAATTTCTCTTGGGCACCAATAACACACAGGTCCTTGAAGTAATCACAAAGTTCTTAAAGAACACAAATATATTTATCTAGAACGATAATAGTTAGATGTTAGTACCTACGTTTCTTCCCTTCTGTATATATGTTACCGTGAAAGACCGAAAGTAGTGAATGTCAACATTCGCCGGTGCATGTCGACAAATGTCAAATGCCTTGGTGAAAGTCCGAACATTTCTTAATTCTATTATACATTTGGACTTTCACCGGTATATGTCGACAAACACAAATGAGGTTCGGTGAATCTCGGACACTTCACGTCACAGTCAAACACAAGGCTCAGTTGGAAGAGAAAATCAGGACATACAAAATATGTTAACTGCTTAAATGCAAGACAATGATTCAAACAAGTGGTCAGAAGGTTTGCCGTTTGTCCAATTCGCCAAAAACACAACTTATCACAAAGGAATACGTCAGAGTCCTTATGGCGTTAAACCAAAAAGGGGTATAACATCGTCATCACTCACTCGGGGGCAAATTTCAAACATTGAGACCGAAGAACAGCTAGAAGCTTATGTTGAAACAGACATGGATAGTGAAAATACCATTGGAGCTGATCCGCAACCTGGCACGTCTTCATCTCAAGCACTGACTGACCCGCAACCTGACACATCTTCATCTCAAGCACTGACTGATCCGCTGAAATGAGGAGACTTTTAGGTCTCATTATCTCGATAACTATCGAATTTTCGAAAAAAATGATGGTGACCATTTCTGTAGATAATAAGACGATCTTCATTTTTTTTGGCATATTTAGCCAGATATTAGCGAGAAACCCGTTTTCCAGGATTTAGGGGGCCGTTTCCCTCCCCCCCTTCCATAAACCAGGGTTGGGACTAAAATCATGATTTAAATCGCTTTATTTTTAAAATCAAAATCATGATTTAAATCAATTTTTTTCTTTTTTATTTAGATTCCTGATCTAGACGTAACACCTAAATTTTAATACTGTATATTTTCTGTCTATCCATTTTCGATATACAATTTAAACAAAAATGCGTGAAACTCTTGGGAATCGTTAATTTAAGGTTGAGAAGGAAAACGAGCCTCGACAGGAATATTCTTGCAAAAAGCACAACAAACGCGTTCGGCCTCACTCGGCACTCTACAGTGAGTGTATAGGACAGAAGGAAAACGAATCGCGACAAGAATTTTCTTGCAAGCGCGACAAATGCGTTGTCACAAGTTTTTGAGCCGCAAATTGTATTATAATTTTTAGACATACATTAAAATAATTACCAATCATTTCAAAGAATCAAAATGTTGAAATTTTGTATTCAAATTTAAAACATCAAATCGTGATTTTAAAAAAATCAATGGTTTTTTATTTTTTTAATGAAAATCAGATTTTTTCTCGTTTAAAAACACCTGCAGTGACTTACAAATTGACCCAAAGTGAAATCTTCAATTACTTTTCAGGAGCTTTCGATATTTCCAGGTGCTCATTTACTGGACTAAAAAAAACATACCAAATGAGAGAAACAAAATTTAATAACTTCAAATCCAAACGAATTTTAATAAAAATCATCTTCCTCGAATTTATTAGTTTGCTGTTGATTCTTAACTTGCTCTTGACTGGAATATAATCGAGCTATTTGCTGTGATGTAGTAGCTTCTTCTACAGTCTTATCATCCCTCACTCTTAAAAATCTTGGAAAACGCAGTGAAATACCCTTTTCCGGATCAACCTAAAATTATTTAATTGAAACACTGAACTTTTTTTGTATAAACTAAACACTTACGATTCCCAGTGCTGCTTTATGCACAGGGGATAAAGACAAATCTGCGCATTTAATTTCCCAAACTTGAACGGCGTCAAACCAATGATCAGGTTCTAGAGAACTGTCAAATCTGTAATAAGGTTTAGGTTGTGACACGACGTGATTTTTGAAAAATTCCGAGTGCGTTTGCAAATTTTCATCACTAAATCCTGTTCCAATCTAAAAAAACACTTCACTCACTTGTTATCCCAATTTACTACACACTCAACTAACCTTGCATATACTTTGAAATTCCTCACTGTCTTTATCATAACAGGCTAATAAGAAGCCTCCGTAATGACCGGTACGTTTTCCTTTCCCTAAATAACCACCCATGACTACTACGTCCAGCGTATCACCAACACCGTCCAAATAGTCTTTCTTTAATTTCAACCAATTGTGGGATCTCTTAGCGATTTCATAAGTGGCATCTTGATCTAAAGTTTTTACCATTAAACCTTCACAGTTACCTAAAGAGAGACAAAAGTATAAGTATCTTCTGTAAGTTCCTTGTGGCATTACTTATTCTTATTTTTTGGGAATCAAACCACAATTAAAAATCTCAAAGAAGATGATTCTATTATTATTTTACCGGCTGATAAGGGAAATTATACTGTAATTATAAACAAAGTTGATTATGATTCAAAAGTAATGGATTTATTAATAAATGACCCTTATACTAGGCTACCAAATGATCCTACCAAATCAATTGAAAACAAAATTTATAAGACACTTTTCAAATTCGCGAATTTGCTAATCGTGAAAGAACAATGTTAACAGCTAAATACAGTAAACCACCACATTTTTATGGTTAACCAAAAATTCATAAACAAAACATACCATTACGACCAATTTGTATCACTATTAATTCCCCATGCAGCAAACTATCGAATTATATATTAAAAATCATTGAACCCGCAGGACAGACAGATTCATACATCAAAAATAGCAATCATTTTTTAGAAAAACTATCAGATTTAAAGTTCAACAAAAGCCATTATTTGGTCAGTTTTGATGTAGTAGATCAGACCCTTACAGAAAGGACCAAATTGAGTGTAGCAGCAATAATAGAATTATTAAAATTATGTATAACAAAAACATATTTTCAGTTCAATAATGATTTTT
>CAJUYI010001021.1:0-23994 GCA_910591695.1 Galerucella pusilla | reverse complement strand
TTCAGTTCAATAATGATTTTTATGAACAGAATTTTGGTCTTGCCATGTGCTCTTGCTTCTCACCAATTCTATCGAATATTTACATGGAACATTTTGAAGCCAAAATAGTAAATAATCAAAAATTAAAACCAATTGTCTGGTGGAGATATGTAGACGACATTTTTGCAATATGGCCTCATGATTTAATATCTCTTAATGGTTTGTTAAAAAATATAAATGAAGGAGAGGAATCTATAAAATTTGAAATTGAAATTGAAAATAACAATTTTTTGCCATTTTTAGATGTTCTTATTAATAAAACATCTACAGGGTATGAAACGAGTGTATACCTCAAACCAACACACACTAATAGATATTTGAATTTTGACTCTAATCATTCTATAAGCGTTAAAAAAGGGATAGTAAAATCTTTATACGATAGGGCCAGAATCATTTGTTCTAGTGATGATCAATTTACAAAGGAGAAAACTTTTTTAAAAGATGTTTTAAATAACAATAATTACCCTGCAGAATTTGTAAATAAGGAGATTAAGCATATAGAGAGGGGCTCATTGTTAATACCCCATAACAATAATATTAATAATTCAGCTAACATAATTTTTAGGAACTTGACAATACCGTATGTTAAGGGTTTATCAGAAAGAATTAAAAAAATTGGTAAAATTCAATATTAGAACTAGTTTTAAATCGAATAATACATTGAGATCAATACTAACAAAAACGAAACCAAAGAATGAAGAACAATCTTCAAAAAACTGCATATATCAAATATCATGTGAATGCGACAAATTTTATTTAGGTGAAACATCTATACTCGATTTGAAATTGGTTGATAGTAATAAATCTTTTTTAGCAGCCGATTCCATAGGCGCACCTACCTGACGAAATATAATGACTTACTATAAATTTTATAGAATTTCAAATAGAAACATTTTTCCAAATTTACTTGTTTATTGGTTGCTTTATTGTTATTAGTATTATATTTATTCAAATACAAGGGTAACAAATTATGCCACACATCCGAATGTTCACTAAATTATATAATTATTGTGTTTAATATAAACTTAAACCCACCCGAAAGCACGTGCATGAGTGCAAAACATCACAGGTAGAATCCTACCGCTTATTGTTCGAGCCTCGGGTTAAGCTTTGTATTCGACGCCCTTATCAGATCTATAGGAATGGAAAGCTTAATAAATGCAAAAGGGTCTATACTTTCAATGTAAATACTATTTAAAACTTGTCAATTTATGTGGACCACTTTGTATACGTGTTTGACGGATTTTAATGATTTATCACTATCAACCAATTTCAAATCGAGTATAGACCATTGAAAGTACGAATAAACGAACACAAAAAATACATCAAAGATAGGGAGTTCTTTAAGTCAGGTATTTGTAAACATGCTTGAGAAGAGGGGCATAAAATTCAATGGGATTCGACAAAAATAATATTGAAAGACCCCAATAATAAAAGTCGAAAAATCAAAGAAAGTGCTTTAATACAACTAAATGCACATGAATGTGTAGCTAGTATTTCAGCCGAATGTAGTCAAATTTGGTTACCAATGTTAGAAAAAGAAATTTCCAATAATCAATTACCTTCGTTATCAGGATAGTATCATAAGTTTTTATCCAGGTTTTCTTATGATTTATCATTGGATTAGTTGTTAATCGATACACACTTCAATACACAAAATCACCAAACTGAGTTATAAATATTTTGAAGACAAAAATATTATACACAAAAAAAGTAACAACAAACGCGTTTTAGTAACAACATTTCGAAAATAAGCTAAAAAAAGCGCTATCCCAATAAAAACCGTTCCTGGAACGTGCACTTCACTGGATTCCATTTCTAGTAGACCATCATATCGTCAGAATGTCATAAAATAAAATATTTTATCGCTTACTGTCAGTAAAGCCGTCAATTATCAGATTGATTTCCGAAAGTAAACAAACAGTTTACCTTCCTTTACTTTATCTGCCGCATTTGCGGCAGTGACATATGCGGCAGGTAAAGAATTTTGACTTTAACATTACTCGAAAATCATCATCTGTCAGTGTCACGCTTCTCTCTATTACGGCTCGAGAATAGTTTTCTTGCGATTCATTTATAACAAATTATTGTTGGAACTCCTTTGACTTCAGGAATTAACTTTTATAATGCTTCAGGGTGTACCTTCAATTTAAATATATCAAAAAATAAGTAGATTTGTTCTATATTTGCTGTTTACTTTGTCATAATAAAATGCAATGAAATATACCTCAGTTTCTTATATTCTGAATTCTGAGCAGTTGGCGATAACATTTTGTATGCACCACGCCAGTAAAGTTTTTTTATCGAACTCGCCTGTTATTCGCCTCACTTCGCTCGTCTCATAATTTCAGACTCGTCCGATAAAGAATCACTTTATTGCCTTGGTACATAAATAACTATTATTTCACATTTTACCAAAGATATGATCTACTATGAATGGACCTTAATAAAATTTGACAACAACGTTTGGTAGTCTTAAACTTCAAAATATTATTGATTGTCTAGTTGTCATATTTTTTTCGTTGTGTCAGATAGGGACCAAATTTTTTTTTATTACTAGTTAATCTTGACAACGGTAGCTGGAACGCTACCGAAACGTCGAAATAAAAAATTTTGATTCCCAAAAAATAAGAGAAAAAAAAGTATAAGTAATTTTGAATGTTTTAAAAATATTGTAATTTTCACCTTTAATACTTTCATCCAAAAATTCTTGTACTTCCTCCATGGTGCTTGTATCCATGTTTTTGGCGAAAATCCACTCGCCTTCGACTTCTTTAAAGTGTTTTTTTAAAAGATCCCTACGCTCTGAGAACGGTTTTCTCACTAAAGGTTCACCGTTTAAATACAACAAATCGAACATGAAAACACACACTTGCACTTTTATATCTGCTTCATTAGCATCCTAAAAAATGAAAAAAAATTAATTAAAAATTCGGGGATAACAGCTTATGCAGTTTTACCTTTCTTTTTCTCGTACTAAGTATCTGAAATGGTAAAATTTGCTTTTGTTCTTTATCCCAAGCCACTACTTCACCATCTAATATGCACGATTTCACCTCTTCCATTCGACACTTTTCTAATCTGGAGATTATATCAGGATATTTGGAAGTGTTTTCTTCTTGATTTCTACTAAATATACTAATTTTTTTATCATCAATGTGTATCTAAAAATAAATGCGTATCTAAGTAAATGTATTTTTAACGACCCCAAACTCTAATAGACCAGTTGGGTTAGCATTAAAGGTGGATGTAAGAGCAGTAGGCAAGATTTTTTATGGAATCCCTCAAAAATATCTTGGTTAATGATAATAATTAATTGCCTCCACTGGTTTTTAGGCTGTGCTAATTGCACAATAACAGTTTATAGCCAAAAACAACCAAAAATGGGCCTGTTTTTCGACATGTTTTCGAATTTTACTCGAGAAGTATTAAGTTTATCATGCCTATGTATGGAAACAAAGTTATAGAGCGTGCAATTTGCTATAAAATTCCGTAGTTCAAAATGTAAAAATTCCCATCCCTGCAGCCACACCGGATGAATAAGTAAAAAAAAAATTGAAGAACGTGTCACGGGACACACGGTAAGAACTTTAGTTCCTCTTAAGCAATAATCAAATTTTTTTGAATCAATAAATAAATACACATATATTAATATAAGAATTTATTTTACTTTGGATGAAACTTCATTTAACAATCCATATATAATCGATTATTCCTAATCGACCAACAATCGATTATTATCAATTATCATCAAATAGTTGATTATCAACAGTCGATTAATAATCGATTATCAGCAATCTATAATCGATTATCATTAAGTTGTAGTTAGTTGTAGAGTAGTGAATTATTACGTTACAAAATTCTGTCCTCGGTTTTTTTCTTCCATCTATTGATTAATTTAAAATCTTTCCAGCGCAAAAGATCTGACCGTTACGTTGCTGCGTTATGTGTTTACGAAGCAGCGATTCATAGACTAGAGAAAACTGTAATGCCGCCATATATCGATGGTCGCGTTCATCCCAACAAAGTTGATCAGGTAGCGATTTTTAGAGTGATCCATCAGTTCGTAGTTCTGCTGAACGTGCTAATAAAACCATCGACATAATATGTCAAATGTCAATGAATACAACAACAACTTAATTTTATTTGATATATACAATTATGAAATAGGTACTACTTCTAACTATTAAAAAATGGGATTTAGTTAAAATAAATTGAACTCCACACTTTGAAGCATACTATGAAGAGTTGAATCGACTTTTAATCGATTGGAAGTATTCGAATATTCATCGATTATATACAATTATTAATTAATATAATTATTAATCGATTGTTGATAATCGATTACTAATCGTTTGAGGTTAATCGATTATTAATCGATTGTTGATAATTAACAAATTTAATCTATTGTTGATAATCGATTATTGATCAATTGATGATAATTGATAATAATCGATTGTTGATCGATTAGAAATAATCGATTATATATGGATTGTTAAATGAAGTTTCATCCAGAGTGAAATAAATTCTTATATATTGATTCAAAAAATTTGATTATTGCTTAAAAGGAACTAAAGTTCTTACCGTGTGTCCCGTGACACGTTCTTCAATTTTTTATCATTGTTATTGTTCCTTTGATGATATACCAAGAAAACTATCAAAATCAAATAGTTATTTATCCATAAAACATACCTGAGCTCTTTCACCATCATACTTCCACTCACAGGTAAATTTCAACCCCTCAAATCTATGAAGAACCTCTTGGACCCCTTTCGTCGGATGAGCCAACATTGGCTTCAAAGGTATTCCAGGTGTAATTTTACAATGCTCGGGTAAACTTTCCAAACCTGTTTTTAATATTACAGGAATTATTTTATCATAGCTAGGACATTCACTGAAAATGCAAACAAAATTTAAGCTTGCTATAATGTTATATTTGACCTACTGGCTACTCACCAATACGCCGTTTTCAAAATAAGCCCAAACTTATCGTACAGTGCCTTAAATTTATCTGGACCTATATCTTTTGCTTTATTAAGCATACTGGGAGGATATTCTTGTCCTGGAGGGGTAGTAGCACAAGCTAGAGCCAGTGCTTGCAATACTGACTGTTCAGCAAGTCCTATTCTCAACTTTCCAGCTAAAGATCTTATTAAAAATCTGGCTTCAGAATCTTGACAAGCAACAAACATGGATTGAATTTTTTCAACTTTTTTTGCTTGTGAAGCATTTCCAGTCATTTTAGCGATTTCTTTGAGTTTATCAAAAACTCCTTTTATGGTTAACTTAGCTGGTTTGTAGAGCATCCTTTGATTGGACTTTGATTTTTCTGCTACTAATCCTAGATCCCCAGTTACCTGACTATCTGCTTTTACTTGTGCAAGGGTACGACCTGTAGACTGCGCAATTGCTTTCATCAAATTTGTTTCTGCTATACCCAGTTCCAAACCTACACAGCAATTATTAAAATTGGATAACAAAAGACAAATAGTCGAGTACTACCTTCATAAGCTGGAGCTAATTTGTTCAAACACAGATAAATGCTTGGGAGTAAATCATCGGGTGATAAAATTATAACAGATCTGAGAAAATTGCTGAGGATTTCAATTATTTTCAATCTAGCTGAGATCTCTTCTATTTCTTCAAAAGTTCTTGACAAAGCACTGTATGGTACCCTTAAAAGTTTGAATATTCATGTAATCAAAATCTTCTGGTTAACTGGTATTTACGTATTAACGCCACCTCAGCAGAAGTGCCAATAAAGGCCAATTTTTTTTTATCACAGTTATCTTTTGGATTCATTGTTGCCTTGTTCACTGAATTTTTACCATTTTTAGTGTTATGTCAACGCATATTTGGGATTTGCCAGAAACTTAACGAGATGCAATTGAATTTTTTCAGGAGAGAAATATTTTAACCATTTGTCACAATAATTTTAAATGTAGATTGGAAGCACTTAAATCTGTAGCTTGTCTAATACAAACAATGATTTAACTGAGGCATAAACTAATATCAATTTTTTAAATAAAACGCCAGTCTATATTTTTTAAGTAAAATAACATGGAACATAAATATCATCACAACGATGTAACAGTGAATGCTATAACTTTGAAGTTACTTGTCAGATATAAAGGCAATGTCTTCAAATAATATTTATCAAAAGGACGATGAAGATGTCGAAGTTTGTTTTAAATAGGTTTTTTTTTAAATATCTACTGTAAGTTCCTTGTGGCATTACTTATTCTGTTTTCTCTTATTTTTATGATTTTTTTGACTGTGATTTTTTTCCAGATGTTACGTTGAGTTAATGTTTAGAAGAGTAGATGAGTAGAATGTATGTTTTTAAGTTTTTATATTTTACCAAAAACATTTTATTAATAAAATAAATTTTAAAAAATCCGTGCATAATATTTTCTTATTAGGGCCCTTATTTTAGATTATTCTGTGTATAACATAATTTTCTGAAAAATCCGATAATTTTGTCAACGCTGCTTGATAATTTCTCACCTCAGGTCTGGCAGCACTGGCACTTAAATATGTAGCTGCAGCGGCGTTAATATGTAAGTAGCAACTCTATCATACATTCTTTACCTATCTTTATGTTGCCATATAGCGTCATTTATGGGATGGTATTTTGCTAATGTTGGATTATATATTTTCTTTTCTTCTTTATTGGATTTATCAGCTTTTTGAACACCTACAATTGAAAATTATGCAAGTTAAGTTAGTACCATTTAAAATGTATAACATCTTACCAAATATAAGTTTTCCAACTTCTTTTTTTGATTCTACTTTTGTATCCTGTTTCTTATTATCTTCAACTAATTGTTCAGTGTCTTTAACATTCTTGGTTTCTTCTGTGTCTTTACTGTTAGGTGAAATTTCTGATTTGAGGGATATTTTCTGTTTTTTACTTATAGGCTCTGTTGATTTCAACAATTTTTCCTCACTAGCCCTCTTATTCCCAGGAGACTTTTTAGTTTTTGGTGTAGATTTACCCTTTTGTGTATTTGGTTTTACCACATTTTTATCATTTGCATTATCAACTACATTTTTTTGTTTTTTTGTGATGGAATCTGATGATTTCTCTTTGCTGTCACTATTTGTAATTTTTGTTGGAGTTTCAGTTGTTTCTGAGCTACAAACAAAAAAAATCATTATAAAAACAATGATTAATTTATATACCTACTCACTTTTCTTGATCAGATTCATCACTACTCAAAATTCTTGATCTCTTACTTCTTTTTACTTTAACTTCTGGTGAAACTTCTTCAATATGTTTTATTACGTTTTTTGTGGGAGTTCTATAAAATAATATATTCAAGTAGGTATATTCAAATATGATAGTTTTAATTACCTAACCGGCGATGTTTTACAGACTTTTTCTTCTGAATTACTATCCCTGAAATATCAAACATCAGATTAGCCAGTATCTAAAACTGAACTTACTTTTTAATAACTTCCGTCTTTGGTATAAGCGTATTAGTTTGATTTACAATTTTTAATACTGCTTTCCTCACATTATTATTTTTCTTTGAATGAGTACCACAGCGTGATATAAGATTAAAACTTTTCAAGTTAATATTATGGCTTATGCAGTTTTGAGAAATTGATCTTAACAAAAACATTTCTAATGAATTTTACATTCATTGAACATACCCATTATCATCGTTTCCTGCTTTATTGTAATTGGCAGGAAGTCTGTTAAAAAAAGACCTAAAATAAAAATGAAGTAATGAACAATATTAAAAATAATCTGAAAAACTAACGTAATACTTTTTTGCATTTTTATTTATTTACGCGCCAATGCTAAACTCATTAGAGGTTAAATTTGTCATACTATTGCCAACTATCAGAAACCAATTAATTTTCTAGTGCTTTTAACTTCTAGTTAATCATTCGCGTAAATGCAATGATATTCATGTTCATAAAGTTTATTATTTATAAAAATGTATGAATAAAAATCAATACCACTTGAACAAATAGATAGGGTAACTAACAGTTTAAGTTTACTAGAAAATAAACAATATTTTCAAAATTATCAACGTTGAATATGTCATACTCTAAGTTATGCCACAGAGTACACCATGGTGTACTCTGTGGTTATGCCTCACGAATATTTAAAAGGGATACCAACATAAACTATACTTATATAACCGGTGTTCAGTTTTTTTACTTCACTTTTCACCAGCGAGTTATGAGATTAATCATGATTGTATTACTTTATACAAATTTATTGCGACACCATTGTTGTATAAGGTAAGCAAAATTTAATTTATTTTATATCTCTGTAATCGTTCAATTTTTGTTAATTTTTTTGGTAATACTTTAATTAACTGTATGCCCAAACGTGTACGCTGTATATATTTAAACCATTTTTCATTAAAAATGATGAGTAATATGTCTCGTTCGTATGATATGTGATTATATTAATTCGGAAATCGCTGATTTATATTGATGGAAAGTTAGTCCAGTGTTTGCTCGTTCTTATTTTCAAGTTTTTATTTACTATTGCAGCTACAGCATGGCACCAAATCGGTGATGAATATTACTCGACATTGAATGAAAAAAAAAACGGAATCTCTGAGTATCGTTGAACTTGGACAGGAGTATTTACGCCAAATAAAAGGGCAGCATGGTTCAAATTCAATAATTTATCTAGACGAAACTTTGTTTGAAACACATGATGTTGTCAAGTATGGTTGTGTAGACGACACAAAAAACTGTTCTTTAGAGATACTCCGTGTTTGAGAGGAAAACGCGCTATTACAAATTTTTTAAGGGTAAGACTTATATATTCATGGTTTAGTGAAATAGAGTGAAATTTAGTATGATGTTTTTAGTTATCCCTGTCATAAAAAAGTTGATGATAACGCATTCTCTGATAAATTACTTACTATTCGAAAATCTTATGAATAATGGCAAGTTTTTTCATATTACTTTTATTGTTGCAGATGATGTAAATCTATAATCAAGAAGAAAGTGGTTGCAAACATACTTACGGTAAGTTTTATAGCTAAAGATGTATCAAATCTTGGAACTATGAAAGTTTAACATGATGATTTTTATTATAGACAAGCATATGACTGAATTGTTCTGTTGATAACTTTTTCCTGATATACTTTTGCCCAAATATCTATTCTCTTACCAATTAAATATATGAGAAAATCAATATTTTTTCTTGTTTCCAGATACTGTGAAATGGATATGAGGAGTCCTTGAAATGCAAACCTATAGAAAGTAAGTTAACTTTTTAAAAATTTAATTCAAACTATAACTTAAATATTTGATTTAAATGATGATAAAAATTACCGTCTGAAATCTGGTGATTATAACCCGTGGCTGCTTTTATGCACTGATTTTGTTTTGAAAATTTGTTTTTTAAACTAAAATTGCTTGAACAGCCATTACAATTGTTTTTGCTTTTATTGCAGAAAGGAAAATTAGAAAAATATGAAGAAACACTCAGGAGTTCCTAATTAGAAAGGTAATAACACTTATTTTAATAGTTGAGTTGAAATGCATAGCTTGGATGTTATGTTCACTTTTATACAAATTCCTATATTTGAAATAACATTCTCTTTCAATTTCGTTGAGCTTAGTTAACTGTTGTTATTTTTATTTTTCTTTCAATGCTGTTGGTTTATGATACTTAATAGATCTATGGTGTCACT
Organism: Galerucella pusilla; assembly: GCA_910591695.1. Taxonomy (NCBI): domain Eukaryota; kingdom Metazoa; phylum Arthropoda; class Insecta; order Coleoptera; family Chrysomelidae; genus Galerucella; species Galerucella pusilla. Next base: position 14,281 of record CAJUYI010001021.1, on the reverse strand, counting down.
TTCAAGTTCATATATTTGTATAAAGTTGAAAATTGCATCGTCTTTGAGAACTGACAGTTTTCTTAGTTCTACATTCAGTTACCTGATATATTGTTTTACTGTTATCTTAAAGTATTTTTTCGTGAGATACCGTTGATGTGAAGTCTGTTAAAAAGTGGTTATACCCCAACCAAAGAAATTTGAAAGGTTGTCTTCGTTCATGATCTCTCTCGAAAATCAACCGGTTAACCGCAGGCCTATTCTGTAACTTGCGACTGTCGATAATCAGCTGATTTTACAGACAATTTAAGTTACGTTGATTGCTACCCGATTGCAAGTGGCGCTAGTTTTATGACGTAAATGTGCATCTTGACAGCAACCAGCAATTGCGACGCGACTACCTTCAGAATACCAAATCTTGCGACCGTTGTGCAACGGTCGCTAGTTCCAAAATAATTGTTGTTTTTTCAGAATAAGCCTGCCGTTCTATTGCCATGATCACTTTTGATTGAATCTTTAATTCAGTTATTAATCGCTTCGTGTTTAAAATGATGTCTCAAGTTATCCCTGTCATAAAAAAATATTGATGACATTGTACTTTTCTGAAATAAAATCAATTTCAATTATTCGCTAGCTTTTAAGAAGTTCATGATTGGCTGACTAAACAACTATTTTTATTTTAATTGCAGTTGCAGATGCGTGAAGACTTTTCAAAAACATAGGTTTGTTATTTTTTTATTACAAAAAAGGTTTATGAATGTTTGTAGAGTGGTCGTAATGATCAAATGCTAGTTTCAAGGCATAAGAAACTATCAACATTTTAATATATAGTAGAGCTTCAAATTATATTTTGTTTTCATTCACAAGAATTGATATTGAAGCAAATCATTTTTGATTCTCCTACAGCGTCCACGGATGGAGTATCCTATAGGTGAAAAATTTTTAAATATTAATTTGGTGAAAAATGTTATTCTTGATAAAAAGTTTTGCTTGTTCTGAAACCCCATAAAATGAAATAAAATTCAAGTTTTATGAAAACCTGAAGGACTTTTTGACATTTCTTCACATATTGGCTAATATCTCGGGAACCTTAAGGTTTGCAAGGTTCTAGTCTACGCCATTCGATTCAGAATTGAATTTTCTATAAAAGAAGTAATTTCACATCGAAAAACTAGATATGGATTTTAAAATTTTCAGGTTTTGAAAATTCCCACACACCGTAACTATAGTTCATTTAAAAAACAAGAGGAGTAATTTGAAAAGCCTTCCCACACCACTATAAGTTACCAGATTAGTTACTAAAGGGTGTGTTCCGAAAACGTAGTCAACAGTCGTGTTCCAAATATATTAAATATGCCTTGATAGCAAAGACTTAGTCAAGCTGATGTCAATATTAAAAAGTGTTGTGTGAAACTGGGCTGAATCTGACCAATCAGAGGTCTACAGAATTGCCAACTTAAATTCAAATCACTCCTGGTTTTTAAATGAGGTATAAATTCGCGAACTCATAATTTTCAAAATTCCTCTTTTTATAGAAAATTAAATTCTGAATCAAATGGCGTAGACTAGAATCTTGCAAACCTTAAGGTTCCCGAGATATTAGCCAATATGTGAAGGTTTTCATAAAACTGGCCATAAAATGAGACGGGTTTTGAAAAACTTGAATTTTATTTCATTTTATGGGGTTTCAGATCAAGCAAAACTTTTTATCAAGAATAACCTTTTTCACTAAATTGATATTCAAAAAATTTTCACCTATACTCCATCCGTAGACACGTATAATGAAATAATAAGGCGATCCAGATAATGCGACCTAATAAATGTCTGGGACTGATGTTGATTTTATACGCTTTTATTTTTCATGATGATTTAACATATACGCTATTAAGAAGTGTTTTACACTCGTGGTTACACACTTGCCCTCTCTGATTTTGAATTGAAATTATTTTTCTCACAAAATATTTTCTTCCAACATTGTAATAACAAATGATTTCTCTTCATTTCAGATTGCTCGAATTCTGTTTTCAAACTGGTAGTTTCAAGTTACGAAGTTGATCATGGTAAGCTTCTTAAAAAATTTAATTTGTTTATTTACCTACTAGTTTATTCAATATGATGCTTTTAATATACGCAATGATTTATTTGATTAAAATTTATTACTGACATTTAGTGTATTCAATTGATTCCTTTGTTGATCAGAACTTTGTTTTAATGTCTTTTTTTTTTCTTTTACAGATCACTCAACTTCGATAGATAATGATTGTATTGAATCGTGAAATAAATTTTTTTTTATTGAAACTTGTTTTTTTTATTGTATTTTCTGCAAATAGTGCAACTTAGGCTGAAAACAGACGGAGCGACTTTTGTCGAGTCGACGCATGGTCCAAAAAACACTTTTATTATCTTGTTCATAATATTATGTCATGTACTGAAAATCTTGAATACTTAGAATTATTTCTCACTTTTCAGTTCCATTTCGTTTTCCTTTTCTTCATTCGTTTGCGGTAAAACAACCGGAGTAACATTACGTACTAATCTAAGTCCATTGCTTTTTGATAGCACTAGCACTACACTGTTTGTTGTCTGAGACCTTGAGTCGCGTCACTGCTTGGCACGATCGCCGCATTTCTATTTTGACCGTCGTCTCGACGAAAGTCGCTCCGTCTGTTTTTAAGTCATATAATTTGGCTGTGGCGATCTACCGGTCATAGTATTACCACTTTGAAAGAATGCCATTCAATGGGACACAAACGGCTCAAAAACAATAAAAGGAGCTGCGATAGGAGTTATGGGGCCAGGAACCAAACACCCTGAAAGCTTGAGAAAAACCCCAAGAAAGTACAAACATTTGTTATTAAATATATACTATATACTACTGGAAGTTATCCATTATATTTATATTCAAAACTCAATCTCTAGATTTTTGTTTATGTTTTGAGGTTTGTCTACCTGCGAGGAGGCCCCTCTTAATGTGTCAAATGTGTAATACCTATGTATTGTGATGTTTAACCTAAATAATATAATATATTCTTTGTAAAACATAGGAGACATCCTCATGGCAAAACAAAAAATGTACCTACACATATATGTTTGAACTATTAGTTTATTCAATTTTTCATTAGTATCAAATATTTTTATTATTTATTTCGACTACTCGTATTCTTTCTACTCACTATACATTTCATAATATTTATAATATATGTCGAAACATGATATCTATGTCCGCACATTTGCAACACCGCTAAGCACATCGTTTCTGCGAGGTAATTGTCAAGGCGGGAGCCGTAACCACCAGCGGTCGATTAGAGGGTTGAAAATTGTTAAAAACTTTATTAACATTTTACGGCATTCCTGTTATTTATAGAAAAAATCGATTCAACGTTACAGAAACAGAATTTTTTTCTCTACAAATTTTATCTAAAACTTTTTAACGGATTTGCTTTAATTCTCAATATATTGCGATTTTTAACATTTATCCACTATTTTCAACCCCTTCCCGGGAGTTGACTTCAAAAATTTGTTCAGAACAAAATTCCTGAGATAAAAATTTATAGTAATTCATACATCACATCGCCTCAGCAAAAATCGGTTCACTTTCGTTGTTTTTAATTGCATCTTTCAAGCGAAAATTCACGCCATAAGAAAGTGCCCTCTTAAATATTGACAGAGAATTAATTATCTTAATGTCGGATGGTCAAATTGAAGCACTGAGCTCTTTTGTAAAAGTTCATAAATTGGGTTTTTGCATCCTTATTAATAGAAATAAATGTTTTGTCAGATGTTTTAATCGTAGTACTTTTACATTCTGGAACCGCACAATATTTTTACTATGGTTCTGGTCCAATACTGTTACTAGCTAAGTAGTCATCTAACGCGGTATCCGCTCTCTGGAGAGATTTCATATGCGATGACGTCACACCTGAAATTCGGAGAGGAGCGTTGTTTGATTCTTTATAATTTTTTTAGGCGACTTAGGAGTCTCGCTGACGTCTAATTTTTTGCACAGAGCCTCAAAATGATATGCTCTTCCTAATGGTAAAATAAAAAAATATGTAAATGAGCCCATTCAGAATCCTAGGGAACTACACATTACTGGATAAAAGTGGGGCATTTATCTCAAGTTAAAGCCCGCAGATATCCTAAAGTTTCAACGAGAAATAGGACTAGAGGAGCTACTAGTTTCAGGAACTGAAGGGACACAATACATCTTCCAAGTTACATTGAATCTTATCCCAATATACTTACATACATACATTAGTCTTCTGTCAGCATCTCATTTATTTTAAAAGGGTTTTTGTAGCATTAAGACTCCGAGGGTAAGAAATTTATTAAAATAAGTAAATTTTATTCAGAATAACTTAACAACAAATACAACTGGTATCTTTTTAAAACGTTTAATAAACAAAATACATAAAAACATAACTAATTATTAGCTTTACCACCATCACTCTTAAGCTTTTCTATAATTTTCTCTAAATGCCCGGAAACTTGTTCGACCAAATCGCGCGTTTCTTCCCAATCCTGTTTTTTAATAGCAGTAATAGCCGAACTCAAATTCAACCTAATGGAATTAATAAGTGTATCTTTAGCATCGATTTCATTATCCAAAACTATTTCAGCCAATTTAATACAAACGTACAACATTTGTTGGCACGTAGTGGGATTCTTATCCCAAGCCCCTTGAGTATATCCCCTATACGCCCTTTGCAGTCTTTGCGCTTTTAGTAGGATCGCGGGAGCTAAGTTAGCGTACAATTCCCAAACATAACCTTCGCTAGGGTATATAGCAGTAACTCTTCCTAACAGTTCTCGAGTTTTTTGCAAGAAACGCTGCGATGATTGCCCTTCGCAATCATTTATATCGTTACAAACATTATAAACTAGCACATTCAAAACTTCAACGTTTATATATTTTTCTTTAAGATCTAATAATCTATGATAAGCTCGGATTACATCGGAGAAGTTAGAAATGTCGCAGCTTATCACCAAAAGATTCTCCCAAACTTTCCAATTGTCGAAATTGCATTTTAACGCTTCTAAAATAGCCTGATGGGCATTTCTTTTATTTCCGATTTTAATGTAAGCTTGTGCGAGGTTGTTCCAGGCTTCAAAAGCTTCTGGTTCTAGGCATGTGTAACGCCTGTAAGCGGTCGCTGCAGTTTGCCAGTTTTCTGTTTGAAGAGCCGCATAACCTAGTCGAAACCAAGTGGTGGCTTGTAAGGGATTGATACTAACGGATTTTTCAAAATGTGGAATGCACTCTTCGTATTGTTTTCGACTGAAAAGGTATTGACCCCAATGGCGTTGGGCTCTGTGACTACGACGTTTTGACATTTCCCAGGCTTTTTCATAACAGGAAACATCATCTGTTGCGTCTCCTATAAAAAAAAATTGGTGCTTGTTACATTTCAATAGTATGCTCAGGAATAGGCCAGTCGGTATGGGTCATTTTAGACCAAAAGTACAAGTAATTGGCAATATGGCTGATTTTTTTTATAAGTACCTAGAAGTATGTAGATTAATATAAAAAAAAGTTTACCAATCTATCGTTCTCTCAAATCATATTAAAAATAGAAAACTTTTTTTTTGAAATTCTTTAATATTTCACGCTGGGAGGCTGGGTGGAGAAGAATAAAAAACATCACCGTGTAGGGGAAGTGTTTTGCAATAGAAAAGGTCTCCTGCGTTTTTTTCGTCCGATCAATGATTTGTCCGGAAAAAATTCGGTAAACTAATTATGTGTTCCACATCCCCGCGACTCTGCTGCACGCCGGAAGACCTACTTTCTGAATTACGGAAAAAAATGTAAATATTCAATCGAAATTTTTTTCAAATCCTTGGTTAGAGTTAAGGTTGTAAATAATAAATAAAAGGTAATAAATTAATTTTTACATATTTTTATTGGAAAAAGGTATGCAAAAAATTATATATTAATCATATTTTATACCTTTCCACTATATACATTTTGTTCGTTGAATATTAATCTTTATATTACAGGAGTATCGAATTTTATTTTGAAAAATTGAAGAAGATTCCCACCCGAATCTATAAAAATTGCTATTTTCGCTTATAATACAAAAAATCATTGAATCCAAAAATTTATGTGAATTAATTAATTTTGTGATTATATATTCTCGATCTTAGAAGTTTCCCCAACATTTCTATCGCAAATCCCATTAAAATTACTTCAGTTTTATCGAAGTTACAGTACTTACATATGTTACCGTGAAAGACCGAAATCTGGTGAATGTCAACATTCTCAACGTTGCTTGACGTATGTCCGAAATATTGTTGAAATTTCATTATTTCTAACTTACACCGGCGATTGTCGACATTCAGGATGCACTCATGGTGTATGTTTAAAAGAATTTTCTTTGAAATAAAAACAAAAAAAATCTATAGGTCTTTATTAATTAAAATAATATGGGAAAAGGACTTTGTTCAACTCAAAACAAACAGTAGAACATAAAAATATAAAATGAAATATGTATAAAAAAATAATAACAATATCTTATTTATTGCAACAACTCAAACTACCGTGGCATTTCGAATTGCACAAAAGTTCCTTGCTTTTACAGCTGCATTTAGTCGTGGAACACTTCCTTTTGCAGTTACAACGTGTACAGCCTTGCCCTCCACTTTTTGAATTAGCAGAAGCTGCTTCTCTTAGCGACATTTCTTTTGTTGAAACTTCGTCCATGGACAGTAACTTTTCTTTACAAATTACGAACTGATTACGAGTGAAAAGTTGCTTCAAAGTACCATTTTTGTTAGCTAATCTATAAAAGTCTGAATCCTCTATTCCAACAACAACCGCTGACACATTTCGTTCGAGGGTCTGTACGACCACGGTCGACATGAGGGACTTGAATTTGGGCAGGAGGATACTTTTTTTGAGGTTCGCAACATTTTTGTAGAAGATTCCCTTTTGCAGCTACTCTTTTTAAAGAACTTAGCTCGTGTTGTTCAGTCAGTGCTTGAGATGAAGATGTCTAAAAGCTTGTCACGACCTGCAGTGTCCGAGATTCACCGGACCTTATTTGTGTTTGTCGACATATACCGGTGAAAGTCCGAATGTATATTAGAATTAAGAAATGTTCGGACTTTCACCAAGGAATTTGACATTTGTCGACATCCACCGGCGAATATTGACATTCACTACTTTCGGTCTTTCACGGTAACATATATTTTCTTGTAAATTCAAAATTCCCAAAATTTACAAGATAATGAAAAGTGCCGTATTTCGTAATTAGGAAAAATTAATTATCCGTAAATTTTATTCATACAACAGGGGGTCTATTCTCAAACAGTGACATTTTTTGTCGCATGCGAGATTATACTTTTGTCAATCAAGGATGTATATAAAGAAGTAAAATCTCGCATGCGACAAAAAATGTCACTGTTGAGAATAGCCCCCCAGACCTCCTAAATAACAGTTTCCGTACTTCGAAAAATTATTTCAATGCCACCTTATTATATATTATATTTTTTATTGAGATACTTAGTTATTGATTAGAATATAATATTTATTACAAATTTTACAATTATTTATATCTACATTTTAACTGTACAATAGTTTATAATGTACTCCGCCGCGCTTCAGAAAATAGAGTCGCGCGGACGCGGAACACATACTTGGTTTACCAAATTTTTTCTGGACAAACCATTGCTCGGACCAAAGAAACGCAAGAAACCTTTTTTGTTGCAAAACACTCTCCCTACACATGAGTATTTTTTATTTTTCTCTACCTTCCTCCCATCGCGAAATATTAAAAAATTTCGAAAAAAAGTTTTTTGATTTTTTTTTCTAATTTGGGAAATTGATAGACTGGTAAACTTTTTTTATATTAATCTATACACTTTAAGGCACATGGAAAAAAAATCAGCCGTATTGCTAATTACATGTAGTTGTTACCCCTATCATCTGGCCTAAACTAAATTGAAGAAAAAGGGCACAATATATCTTTTAGGTGTCACTGACTGTCACCCCAATACACGATCAAATTATTAAATATTATTAATTGTACTTACCCAGTAAACATAACAATTTGACTGTTGGTTTTTCCTTCAATTGTTCCTGAATAACTTCAGCAGCTTTATGTTTCAATTTCAAAATTGTGTAACAGATGATAACCTCATCCCAGAGTTTGATCCTCAAATAAATATCTAAAGCATTCTTAACAAGGCCTATATTTAACAAAACATCAGCATATTGTGTTTCGATCTTCCAAATTGGGGGCATACCAGTTGAAAAAACATCAATTATTCTATTTAAAGGTAAAGGTTTTTCTTTGTTTAAACTATTAATTATTTCTTCGCTTTGAGTTAGTGCTCGTTCTATGGTTCTTCTATTTTTACTTTCTAATTTACATCTTATCAATAAAGTAACTATTTTAACAGCAAATGTGTTTTTTTGGAGAAGTATTATCTTGATAAATGGCATGATCTCTTCAATTTGTAATTCATCTTGAGGCTTAGAAATTAACATATCTTTGATAATGGTAACAAACAGCTTCTGCTCCAAATTGCCTAGTTCAGTTGCTTCAACCAAATCATCAGAAAATTCTATGGAATTTAAAAGAACATCATCACGTATTGGAATATCTCTTGGGAGGTCACTATCATCTACATCTATACTCTCAACATCTTTATCATCTAGGGTTACTTTTAGAGAAAGCTGTGCTAGTTCTTTTTCTTGATATTTTGTTCTTTTGCCAAGTGCACCCATTAGGTTGTAATGTATACCCAGCATTTCTATAGCCATTAAAATGTGTTCCTTGGCTCTAGAAATATGTCTGAAAAGGAGGTACAGTTGAGCCACTTCTACATCTAATGCAGATTTAATGCTCTCTGGAAAATTAATAGAACAAATTTAGATACAGTATCACACAATGGTGAGAATTATCAAATTAACTTACTATTTAATTCAGGATTGATATGAAAATGTTTATACAGTCTATCAGCGTCAGAAAGTAGAGATGGGCTTAGTTCCTCTAAAATTTCCTGATGCATTAAAATTGATCTCCAATGCCACCAATCATTTACCATTTGGTCAATAACACAATGCTCAAAAACAATCTTCGCAGTTACCAATAAAACAGGATATTTAGTATTGATGTTGATGTCTTCATTATTAATTGACAACAATTTTGAAAAATTCACCGATTTAAATTTGTCCGTATTTAAAAAATTATCAATTTCTTTGGATACATTGGGTCCTGTGAAATTACTTTGGACGAAGTTAATAATGCATGCCACACCAAGTTTAAAATAATTTAGTTTCTCTTCGTGATCCAAACTATTGAAACTTGTTTTAAGTTGAATGCCATCGAATGTATTTTCGAAAAACAGTTTCCAATATTCATCAGATGTAAGGACAGAATTAAAAGTTTTCAAGTCCGTTCCAATATTTTGTTTTTCTTCATCAGACTTGGGAGATTTTTTTGTTATAAGTAAGAAATCACAAAGTAAGTTTTCAGTGCTGCTCATTGTGGTTAGTTTAGGTTCAGACATGATTAACAGTTATTTATAAACATTTTAAAACTTTCTCCGAACACACATGCTATATTCCTTCTAACCTCACTTTTAATAAAATAAAAAGTCAAAAGAAATTTTTATTACATATGACAGTTCTCTTTTCTATTTTTTAGGCAGTTTTATATGATGTCAGGCTCATAAAGAAAATACAAATAGGGAACTTTATTATCACTCAATCACGGTTGGTAGTGTAGCTCTACGTAAGGCTACAAATCTATGTCATAGAAATAGATATTTATTTCTTCTTCTGATTCATGGCCTCTTGCTTTGCAGCATCTGGCCATAGTATTTATTTCTGGGGTATATGATCTTGAAAATATATTAAAAAAGAAGAGAAGAATAGCCCTACCTAACCTTGTCAACCTTTATGATCGTACTTTTTGTATTTTTAATAGTTGAATCCAGGTTGAATCTTAATTTCCAGTTGACAAAAACATGGATACAGAAGTTGTGCCCGACAGGTAAATCAACATTTATGAATAAAGAATTGAATACAATGCTTTTTGTATATTTTAGCTCATCCTATTCACCACCTTGTAATGAAATAATTAACGATATAGAAGACCTGATATCCGCTCAAGATATAACTCCCAAAGATAGATACAGTAGTCGCAAAAACGTGAAAGTTCAAGCAAAAAAGAAAGTACATATTTGTAACTATTATCTTTATTGCACATAAGTAAAACACCAAAATACTTTTTAGAACAAAGATGAAAATCATCCACCGGTGCCTGTAGGAGAAAATATACCTGGTACACAAAAAATTTATATAGGAACTTGGGGCTGTGCACACAATAGTTCCGACTCAGAATATATGGCAGGACAGTTGGCTGCTTATGGTTATAAACTAACAGAAGATAAAAAGGAAGCGGATTTGATTTTATTGAATAGTTGTACAGTGAAAAGCCCGGCGGAAGATCATTTCAGGTAGACTCAAGTGTAAACAAAAGAATGATAGGAATACAATTTTAAACTATAGTTTTTTTTAGAAATGAGATTGAGTCTGCTAAACAACAAGGCAAACATTTAGTATTGGCAGGATGTGTACCTCAAGGAGCTCCAAAAACCTCGTTTATCCAAGGTCTGAGTATAATAGGAGTGCAACAAATAGATCGAGTAGTTGAAGTTGTTGAAGAAACACTTAAAGTAAATATTGATGTTTTAAAAATATTTTATATAGATTAAACCTCTGATTTAAATATATTTTAAGGGTAACACAGTAAAATTATTAGGCACAAAAAAAGAAAATGGCAAAAAGATTGGAGGAGCTTCATTATTACTCCCAAAAGTAAGAAGGAATCCTTTGATAGAAATTATAGCAATAAACACAGGATGTCTCAATCAATGTACCTATTGTAAGACCAAACATGCTAGAGGTGATTTGGGTAGTTATCCTGCAGAGGAAATAATTGCTAGAGCAAAACAAGCATTTGAAGAAGGGGTTGTTGAAATTTGGCTGACTTCAGAAGATACAGGTAAGATCAGAAATTATATCAAATATTATGAATGGAAAATATTGTTTCAGGTACCTATGGAAGAGATATAGGTACGTCTCTACCAGAATTATTATGGAAACTAGTAGATGTAATACCTAAAGGTTGTCGACTTCGACTGGGCATGACAAATCCACCATATATCCTTGAACACTTGGAAGAAATTGCGAAAATAATGGCAGATGATAGAGTTTACGCATTTCTCCATGTCCCAGTACAATCTGCTAGCGATGCAGTTTTAGGCGACATGAAGAGGGAATATTGCAGAGAAGATTTTGAACATGTTGTAAACTTTCTCAGAGAAAAGTAAGTGCATTATTTTGTCTAAAATTTGTTTATTTATAAATTACTTTGAAGAGTACCTGGTATAACGATAGCAACTGATATAATTTGCGGCTTTCCCACTGAAACTGAAAAAGACTTTGAAGAAACTTTAGATTTATGCGAAAAATACAAATTCCCCAGTTTATTCATTAATCAATTTTATCCACGACCTGGAACTCCGGCAGCCTTACTCACAAGAGTGCCAACTCAGGAAGTTAAACAAAGAACAAAAAGGTGAACGTAAAACATTTTTTTTGAGATCGACAGATCAAAATAATTGTTTTTTTTAGATTGACGGAGCTGTTTCATTCGTACCAACCTTACGGGCATAAAATCGGGGAAACCCAAGAAGTTCTAGCGACGGAAATATCTCACGATAAGAAGCATTACGTAGCTCACAACAAATTTTACGAACAAGTTTTAATACCGTTAAAAAAAGAATACTTGGGGAAAATTGTAAAAGTTCGAATTGTCAAAGCTTCAAAGTTTTCTATGATTGGTGAAACACTCGATGAAGTCGTTATGCCCGGGTTGAGGAAACCTTTGGAAAAAGGAAAAGTGTCTGGTGCTGAATTAGTGAATGATTTTGATAGCAAATGGAAGTTCGGTATAATAATACTGCTCATGTCTATTTTTTTAAGGATCTTATGGTATTATACTAATTTTTAATATATTGTTAAACCTTTTTTTATTGTATTTTTAAAAAAACCTTGAAAGTGCTCCGAAAAAAGAAGAAATTTGGTAACTTACGATTGTTTTAAAGAATGCAAAATAACTTTTCTCCTCAAAAGACTCTGTCGATCATATTTATGTTATTTTCCAAAAACTGAGGGTGTTTTCGAATTTAACATCTCATAATTTCTACAGTTTCCAAAATTGCAATCTGTGATTGCAATGTCGGCACCATTTAAAATGTATGCATGTGTTTCTTACGTTTTTTTTTCGTTGGACGCGTCGGTCGCATGAATTAGAACTTGCTCTATTTTCAAGCGAGAAGTCGTTGCCATATCGTTGCGACTTGGTAACTTTTCTGGTAGATTTTGTCGCACCAACCCAAAATTTCCATTGGCTGCTCCGCTCTGACATTGCTGTCACTGTCAATCAAGTTGGTAACACGTTACGTGTTACGTTTCCCCTATGCCTGGATGAGTCGCAGGAACAAACTATCGATATGCTGATTGTACTTTTCCTCGCAGCGATTTGTCTCAGCAACAAGTCGCTGTGATTTGACGCAACGTGGGAAATGAACTTAACGTGTTGCCAACTTGATTGACAGTGACAGCAATGTCAGAGCGGAGCAGCCAATAGAAATTTTGGGCTGGTGCGTCAAAATCCACCAGAAAAGTTACCAAGTCGCAGCGACTTCTCGCTCGAAAATAGAGCAAGTTCTAATTTATGCGACCGACGCGCCCAAAGAAAAAAAAACGCCAAGTTGCAGCGTCAACTCGCACCGTGGAAAATAGACTTTAGTGTGTCGTCCTGTCACTTTTATTATTTGACTCCTTAGATTTTATTGGTCAGCAGCTCGCGAGGTTTTTTTGAACATTCAAAAATCTAGCTTAGGCATGTCGATGGTATTTTTCCTAAATGGCAAACGCGCCAAATTTGAGATTTTAAGTTTTATGTACCAGATTATAGATACGGGTTTTGCGGAAATTTTGACAAAAGGACGAACATATTAGCATAAAAATAAGTAATTTATAACAAAAAATTTAAATTTGCTTGGGGCGAACGTGCTACAAGTTTCTCAGAAAGGGCGAAAATCAAGTACTACTAAACGGCAAAAGGGCGAACGTGTATTGTTTTTGTATTGGAATTATAACCTCACTTATTTCATTCTATAAACGACCACGTGTAAATGTGTTTTCTTTCAAAAAAGTGACAATTATGAAGAAAAAAACCGGAAGAATATTGAATTTAGTCCGCGATGTGGATAAAAACAAAATCAATATATTAAGCAACATAAAATTGCCAGTCAAAATACCAAAAGTAGCTGAGAATTTAGAGGTTAAAGATGGTCTAAGTTCCTGTGAAATTCTCACAACAAGTCCAATTCCAGAGCTTCAAAATGAAGAAAATAGTAGGCCACCCCAGATCATTTCAAGTGCAGCACATCTTTTACTGATGACTCACTCTTATTAAAAATTTGTTTAACTGAAAATAAAACCAGAAGAAATTCCTCTGCAAATAAAAAAATGGTGATAATACAACCCAGAGAGCTTACAAAATGAAACTGCCAATAGCTGCAAAAAAATATATGGGTTTACGAAAACTATGGACAAATGGAACTATACCAGCAAGTTATCACCCAGGACCTTAAAGGGCTTGTCCACATGAAGTTTTGTGACAGAAAGGTCAGAGGGCATCACAAGAATGTGGTGATTTTGTATTTCCCTCATCAATCCTGAGTGATCCCTCAGAGTCTCTCCCTTTATTTGCCTCTCCACTGATAGCATTCTATGAGTCGCTCTCCTGACTTCCTTCTCCAAGTGAATGTGGAGAGGGGTTAGTTGCAGGAGGGCTTCCATAGCCGCCGTTAGTGTGGAAGACATTGCTCCGGTAATGGCCAGGCATGCTGTTCGCTGCAAGCCTTGCAGCTTTGCTCTGGCTGTCTTTTGCAGACCTAATTGGCTCTTAGAATCATACCGAAACAGTTTTTCTTCGTTTTCTCAAAACATCAAAATGGCGCATTCGCCCTTTAGGAAAAACACCATCGATGTGTTTTCAGTACGTCTCAGATTTTGTTTTAATCCACAAAGTTATGCCCTTTCTTTGCTATGGTACCATTTAACTGCTAATGATAGTTTTGTACCCAGAATTATCTCATTATAGAATAAAATTGATCCACAAATAAGTTATCACAACTCTGAAGTTGTAGGTATTAAAAATAGTCCATTCGGATAAAATTTCCCAGTCCCACCGAAATAAAAATATTGCTTGAATTTTCA
>CAJUYI010001020.1:58046-74639 GCA_910591695.1 Galerucella pusilla | reverse complement strand
TCCCCTAGGACGATTTCGAAAGGGCGGTTTTGTTATACCACGCTTTTCTATTTGGGCTTGGAGAAAACTTAGTTTATGATCAACACCATCAAAATCAATATAGTAAACGAAAGTATGCTCGCCTCGAGTGAAAGATGCCATTACCATATTGTTGAGATAGGCCCGTGGTTCTGTTTTGTTCAATTTGTACTGTGAACTGAAATCTTTCCAGTCAGAAAAATGAGATGGAGACATGCTTATAACATCCACTTTTCCTGAGTTTGCCCGTTGTACGGCTTCATGAAAATCATTAAAATCATATATACTACCACTTTTCTTCATACTAAGCTCCACCTGATGGTGGAAACTATCAGCGCTCATGAAAGTGTGGCCAGCTTGGAAGTATTTCAAGTGAATTTTATTCGCAGCTATTTCAGAAGAGTTTATAATTAAAAAACTGAACATGCACCAATTTTTATTCTGGGCCGAACAGTTATCTAACCAAAGTGTAATAGTTTGGGCGTCTCTATTCTTCAGAAAAAAAGCATGAAATCTACTTATTATGTCTTCCTTCTTTCTTCCTGCAATGCCTTCATGCCAGATAGCTGCCACAGCGTTCAGATGTTTTTGTTCTCCCACAGGCACAAAACTTTCGTTGAAAATTACAATTCTAGGAGTGAACAAAACAATTTTGTATTGCTCCATGCGTGGAAGCATGATTACTTTTCGAAGATCTACGGAATAACATATATCATTTTTATTCTCCTGAAGTTTGTCATTTTGGTAGGCAGCTCTAGCCTTCTTTACTTTTTCTAAATGGACAGTTTGTTCCGCACATTTGTCGCAGTCAGGCTGAACATTTTTAGAATATTCGTGTAAACTAAATATTCCACAAATTTCACATTGCTCCTGCCCAAGTTTAGTGAAGGAAATGTTCATATTTTTTAGAACATTCCTGTAAACATCATATGAGCACTGATCATTTTTATTTTTGGTATTATAATCATTCCACATAAATTTAATATTTATATCCTCAGGTAAATATCTCCTGTCGGGAGCATGTTCTCTTCGATAATGAGAAATAGAAGGATCGACATCTATTAAATAGATGTCGACCAATAACTTTTTTGCTAAGCCCAATGAATTTAACGCTTTTGAAGATTTCCTTCGCAAAAAATTGAAGAAAAACACAATTCCTTTATTATTAAGTACTTATGTTAATTTTCACTTCATTAATGAATTTACTGGATTACTACATCGATGCAGGCTTGAATAAGGTCTTCATGAGGTTGACTTACAACTGATAGCATTTGTGCATCAATATTTTGAAAATACTGCCAAGTTCTATCTTCCATCATTTTCTTGTGTACTTTGTTCTCCCGAAGCATAGGCTGTGGAGGAAAAATCAACAATAATTAACTCTGATTATCTTGGTGCCTGGAAAAAGGGTCCTGCTCATCTAATCCACCTTTCAGGAAACATATCATTAAATTGACTATTCGCTTTACTACGCTGAATTGATTCTCAGTCTGCACTGATGTTGAATGTCGATTTCTCAAGGTAGTCAAAATAACTAACCCATACTTATCGCCAGGAGTCTCACATTTTCGTCGATGTCTTTCATTGCTGGCGCTAGCAGTTACCTTAACTCATCTAATCGCGACAAAATGAGTCTAAAACTCCGAACTTTAGTCGAAAAGGTGTGTCTGCCGGTATAGTATTTTTTGCACAATGTTGATTGTTCAAACAATCTAAAATTTAGACTACCAATGGATTATCCATTACAATTCATATCGATCAATAAAAAAGTTTTTTGTTTTCTTATCCCATATTTATTTGTCTTTTGTATGCTCCTTCTGGTACATTTTCAGTATTTCCTTGTGAAAATAAAACCACAATAATCAAAATAAACTATAATGTTATACTTAAATACACATTTCACAAATTGACCAAAATCTGCTTAGTTGTGACACAACGTCAAAAATATTGAAGTACTTATATATACTTTTTTTTCAGTTGCTGTGAACTTGCCGACGTACAAAATTTGAACTTTTTGGCAGACACATCTGGGTATTACAGGTGAGTGATTTTGTGCTATAGAAATTTTATTCACTTATACCTACTTTATTCTGAAAAATAAAAATAGTTGACGGGAAAAGTGTTTTAAAATATCACTGAATTATCAAACTAGTCTCGTATTAAAATGAAGTACTCTATAAAATATTTCCAACTAGTCATGCTGCTGCTATATCAGGGATCAGTCGTAATGAGAATGAAGCTTCGAAATAAACAAAGCTCACAAAAAAGTTTGTCGGTCAGCTGGAATTGATAACCGTATTTTGATATTACTTCCGTAATGAAAATGGGCATCAATTCGGAAATTCCACGAACATCGGTTTTATTTCGAATACGTGGCGTTGTTTTACTTTGGCGTTTCAATTTACGCTCTGAAGTTCGAATCAAATATTGAAAATTCATTCGAATGGAATTTGATAATTTCCAACCAAATTATAAGACTCGTAACGTTCTCGCAGTCTCTATGTCAACCCACTACCAAGAAATCTTATTTCGCAAACTTCAGTGAATCAATTTGAATATCTTAGAAACAAACTACTGTGAAATTGAACAGATATACTTACACTCATTATAGGAAGATAATCTAAATGACATATAATTCATAAATTCGTAATCAAAAAACATATCTTATATATAATCAGATTTCGTTAATAATATTAATGAATGTATTGATCCCTTCAGATAAAATTTGATATGGAAAAGCACATAAAACATAATATATACGCCATAGGTATTCCTGTACAAAACTGTCAAACGCGAACTTTTTCACCAAATAGCGTTCATAAAAAATAATAGCAGATTTGGAAAGTTGGAAAGTTGGAAAATATGTTCAATATGTTTAATAAATAGATTAATAATTATCTAATTCCGCTATCAAATGTGACACTTTAAGTCACTCCTTGACGTTAGGTAACGTCACATTTCATATTATCATTTTCATATATCAATAATTATGGAAAGTAGTTATGTAAAAACTTCACGTAACTGTTTAAGTTTCAAAGAATAATTTATTAATTAGGTACTGTTAAAACTGACAATTATTCCATTATTTTAACTGACAATTACCCCATTATTTTGAGTAATAGTAATTTAAGATTTATGAACATAGAAAACATCATTATTAAGGACACAGTTATTTGAAGTAAGTCCATTTTTCTGGGTTAATACTTCATAGTAACAATACTTCTAACATCATTTGAATCCATTTTAATATTACCATTGTAATTGAAGATTTTATCAAAATATTATAAAAGCGCGGAATTAGATAAAATGTTGTACCGGGTGGCCACCTAAGAGCGGCCGTCGGCCATATCTCAGGAGTGGATTATAGCACAGGTTCGGGAAAAGATTTTCTATAACAAAAGTGGCCTAGAGAAGAGCCTGGAAATTATTTTCAGCATTGTAGGTCCACCGCTAGAGGGCGTATTTGACAGTTAAAATTTTGAAATACAAAATTTTTCAAAATTCACTCAATTAAGGAGCATAATGAATACTATAATAAGATTCCTCGACAAATTCTGCATATTTTTAATATGACGAGCTTAAGTCTATCTCTTCAAATAAGGGGTGGGGGAGAGTGGGAGCCTTGTTACGGAAAAACGCCTGTGATTCCGGTTCTGCTTGACCGATTTTAATAAACTTGATGTTGTTTGGAAGAGATTTTGTTGAACAATCGGAAATTTGTAAATATGATTAGTAACATGAATGCTAGAGGACGCTGTTTAATTTTTTTTTAATATTGTGTTTTCTCGTAACAATTTTGAATTGAAGCATACAAATTGAAGTAGGTCTTTGAAAATAAAACTAAATAAGTAATAAAACACTGCAAACAGCAAGGCAATATCTTTTTTCTATCCAGAGATATCGTAAGAAACAGGTAAATTGCTGGAATTGTTCTTCCAACGTCTAGAATGCTGGTTCGCGTTCACAGAAATCATTAAATTTAGCCCGAATGGGAAGATCTTACATTGGTCTGCAGTAATTTAAACTGTTATCACACTAGTGTTATGGTTGCCACCAGATTACCTAAATGTTATGCTGTCGCGCTACTAACAATGAGAACGAAATAATATGATAAATCGAACAATTGAAACCTTTAATAAATAACTAGGTACATAATTAGAGACGACCTATATGTTCGAAATGTAGTCCGTAATTTTTCAATGCATGAAATCAATCGCTGACGGGTAGAGAAAACAGCAGCTTCAATTTCTGCCCTTGAAATACTTCGTATTGTCTGTCGTATCTTTTCAACCATGTCAGCTCTTGTTGCGGGTCTATCGGCATAAACGAGATCTTTAACTCGCCCTCACAAATAAAAATCTGAACAAGTTAGGTCTGGAGACCTCGGTGGCCAAATAAATGAACTTACAAATATCGGTTTTTATTGATATTTGATGCTTTTGATTTTCTAACTGATCGCTTGAAAACAAATAAAACTTTCTTATATAATTGCAAAAATGTAGCACAACTTACTTCACCAGCCTTCTAGACATTGGAAGATCAATTCCCGCCATTTATCTGCTTCTTACGATATCTCAGGATAGGAAAGAGATATCGCCCTGCGGTTTGCAGTGTTCCATTACCAAGTTTGTCTACTTTTTAAAGATCTACTTCAATTTGTATGCTTCCATTTAAAATTCTTACGAGAAAACACAATATTTAAAAAAAATAAAACAGCGCCCTCTAGCATTTATGTTATTAATCAGATTGCTTCATATTCACAAATATTCGATTCTTCATCAAAAGCTCTTTCAAACAACATCAAGTTCATTGAAATCGGTAAAGCAGAACCCGAATTACAGGCGTTTTTTCGTAACAAGGTTTCCACTCTCCTACACCCCTTATTTGGAGAGATAGACCTACTATTAAAAATATGCAGAATTTGTCGAGAAATTTGATTATAATATTTAATATGCTCCTTAATGGAGTAAATTTTGGAAAATTTCGCATTTTAAAATTTTAACTGTCATATACGCCCTCTAGCGTTGGACCTACAATTCTAAAAATAATTTCCAGGCGTTTCTCGAGGCCACTTTTGCTATAAATTTTTTCTTCCGGAACCTGTGCTATAATCCACTCCTGAGATATGGCCGACGGCCGTTCTTAGTTGGCCACCCGGTACGTAAACACGTCATGAAGAGAGTGACACTGTTGAACTCGCATAATTTGCAAAACTCGCTAGTGCTCGTTTTGGCAAATATTACGCTTGTTGAACAATATCGCTCTTTTCATAACTAGTTACGTAAATAACTATTATCTTGTTATAGTCACTGCTATTATAAAGTCATAACACTTTCGAATAATGAAAACACCACAGCTGAAATCGAAAAGCGATACTTCACGTTTAACTAATGAATTTCTCGTGCTTCGACGCGGTTGAAAGTATTCGAAGGTGGTATGAAAATAGAGTTTGAATTTCGTAAACATAAGTTTTTTTTATTGGTGAACAATTTAACCACGCTACAGCGTGTTTTTTAAAGTTACCATGGCAACATTAACAACTCGAGAAACGAAGTCTAAATGACAATTTTTTCATTATTGATCAGGAGTATTTTGTAACGTCAAAACCTTCATTCGAACAATATTTAACAATTTCAATTTTATAAATGAAAATGGAAAGTACAGTTGGTATTGTTTGATATATTAATATTTCGATTTTCCAAATCGGAGGAAATGGTATTCAAATTAATGAATCTTGAAGACAAAATGCAAATACGTCTATGTTTTTCTCATTTCCATGGCAACGTAGCATCACGATTTCAACCACTTTACACTATATTTCCATTTTTGTTGTTGTTGTTGTAGTAATAGATACCAGTATGTATAATTTCGAAGAGCAATATTAAAAAATAGCGTAAAGTATTCGTGGATAACGGGTTTCTTAAACACTTGCTCTTTTTCAAGCACGACGACGAAGCCGTCGTGCTCGAAAAATCGCGCGTGTTTTAAAGACCTTAAGTGACACCTACGGCCTAACGACTTCGACAATTGCGGAACTAGCGAAACGCTACGCCCATGCTCAATCCCTTAAGAGATGGGATGGAATCAAAGGATGCAGTTTTGCCAGGATCAACCTGGGCGACCCTCGGAAGCTGGCGCCGAAGAAATATTTGGCGATGACCAGGAAAAACCTACGTTTAACAGTAGGATTTCTGACTGGTCACTGTCAACTAAGTAAACACCTCTATGCAGGATGTGTGAACAGGAAGATGAAACTGTCAGGGCCCTGATTCTCGAGTTCAAGAGAAAAGGAATGTTCACTTCACCAAAATGAACATTCCGATCCGCCAACGTTCACGCGGTACTCTAAAATCTAATTCTTGAACACTAGTGATGTGAAACGTCATGCGGATGATTGATGCTATGTTGCCAGATATTTTATAGCTAAAGCACACCATTTGAAAGAAAGAAGAAGAAAAAATGATGATGAAAATCATAGAAAAAGTATATATTTATACTTTTTCTATGATTAAAATGCAAGTAAGAAGAAGAACCTGTTAACATAACCAAAGTTTGTAATTCGGCGGGTGTTTGTGTTTTTGACTTCTATCTGTATTTTGTGCGATTTGGCTGTGAAAAAAGTGGAAGAGTGGAAGTATTTTCGTGATAAAGTTTATCGACATTGGATATGGTAAAAAGCTGTTAACAACTATTATCGGTTCAACTCATTTCAATTCTTATGTGTTCATTTTAGATGGATAAATAATGTACTTACCTTGAAGATTATTAAGAACAATCCCATAAAGTGCGGCTCTTCCTTCCATCGTCGATCAAAATTTTTGAACCATGTAATCTACTTCCACTCGTATTAAAAAAAATTAAAATAAAATATCCAAAGCAAATTTTTCAAACAAGAACCCAGCCAAATTGAGGTTATCTTAATTTCCCCACGTCAAAATCACAGCACATATGTGTGCTGTGGTCAAA
Source organism: Galerucella pusilla (assembly GCA_910591695.1). Classification (NCBI taxonomy): domain Eukaryota; kingdom Metazoa; phylum Arthropoda; class Insecta; order Coleoptera; family Chrysomelidae; genus Galerucella; species Galerucella pusilla. Next base: position 67,655 of record CAJUYI010001020.1, on the reverse strand, counting down.
ATAATTTACACGAACGCCCGGGAACGCTCCGTTCCCTTAAATATTAGTAGTAGAAACCACTTCTCTCGAAAATCGGTGATGTGAACTGTCACATCTATTCAAGAATATGATTTAGACACTTTCGAGAGAACTCCGCCCACTTTTCTCATGAGAACATAGATCCTTCGTTTCAAGAATCTGGGCCCAGGCATGTCTTATGCGAGTGTCCGGAGTTATCGTCAATAAGAGAGTGTGTGTTCGGCGAGTCTTGGCCTACACCTGCCGATATAAAGGAGATGTCTCCCAGTGACCTGTCCACCTTCCTGAGAAGGACAGGATGGACAATGACCTAGGAGGACAACTCCTCGGGAGGATGTACAATGGGTCACATGTGGCCTAAGTGCTGTGAGCCTACACACTCACCCTCCCTACTCTACAGATACAGAAGACCTTAATATTCACTTATATACTTTAATGTACTATTTTTCCAATGAATCAGAGCGAATTTAGGAGAATTGAAAGTGCATATGAGCTTATTTTACAACGACCTTTCCCAATCTGTTATTATTTCTAATGAACGCTATTTGGTAAAAAAGTTGGCCGGCGTTTGACAGAAATCCCTATGTCGCATTTTATAAACAGCACAGTGTATATACAGTTGATACATAATAAAGTGAAATAGTTATTTGTGCAACCAGTTGAAAAAAATAGTTATTTATGATATGAGTGTTAAAAGTGAGGTTTTATTTTGTGAGTGAAAACGTTTGTGAAATGAGCGGAGCGAATTGAACAATTTCACGAACAAAATAAAATCACTTTTAACACAAATACCATACAATGTTTTTTGTACAACTTCCCTATTTTGATAATGAAACGAGCGAATTTGCAATGACAATAAATTCAAAATGACTTTTAGTATTCAAATAATCAAAAGATTGTTGTGAATGGCAGACGTTCACATAGCAGCGTGCTGAAAATATTTTTAACACTAGTGTTAAAAGTATTTTTAACACGCTGCTATGTAAACAATCGTTTTTAACATTGTTTGCTATCATTAAAAGTGTCACTTTTAATGACAGTTGTACAAAAACAATTTTTCGTAACGAGCGGATTTCTTAGGCAAAATAACACGAATTGCGAAAAAAGTGTTTCACACAATATTTTTCCCAATAGAATGTGATTATTTGAATTCAAATTTGAAGTATTTAAAACGTACTTACGAGCATCCATCGTAGATTCCTTTTAAGTCGCCCAGTAAAATTTGAGATGTTCATTTGTTACTATGGAAACAAGTATTAATAATACGTGGCGGGATTTACTTTATTCACAATCATATATATATAATGCTGTCATTACTAACGTCATTGCAGGTTAGGAAGTGTCATATTACTCACCTCCACTTCCCGCTTTCTAAAATAATGTGATCGTTGATATTATCTATTTCAGATGAATGTTTTTTATATTTAAAAATATAACACATTGATAAATATTATAATACCTATTTCTGGAGGGGTTAAATCCATCAATTCTTCATTGGAGGACATTTTCCCTAATTTATCATTAGCGAACTTAATATACATCCGACTTTATCTGACATTTATTTATATTGGTGACAGTTGTCAAATGTAATGTTTTAGGTGTGTTCAGAACGCAACAAAGATCTATTAATTTTGATCGGTACATGATGGTTGTTAATAAAGTTGTATACAAACCTCGGTTGGAGTTTGTATTGAAGATATAATTTCCTTAAATCTAATCACCTGAATGTTTATATAAAACTACAATTAGTTTGAATGATACCAAACTCTTGTTTGAAATTTTAAACAAACCGAAATTTTAACTTAACACCTCTGTTTGGTTGACTCTATTCAAACTTCAGATTTGTTTATCCTAAAAAAATTTTCTTTTATTCAAGAAAATCTTTTTCAGAGTGGGCAATTCTTCATCATCTGTTATAATATTTTGACAGGCCGACCAATACTGAATAGTTTGAATGAAATCTCTTTCGCTTTGATCTATTTTTTGATTAACAGTATTCCAGATTGATTTTGCTCAACTTGTGACTTTTTTCCATTCAGTGTTTTTTGGAGAACTGCCTTTTCTCCTTGGTTTGCTTTGTTAGTATATATTTCAGTATACAACCTGAGCGTCAGTCGCATTTTTTGACAGCCAAAGCAGATTCGAACAAAATTCATAGCAATGAAAATACAAAACAAAAATATTTATCAGTTTCATATTGATCATACGCGATATTCAAAAAGTTATTCCCATCGAGTGTATTGTGAAACAAAATATATATATTGATATCTACTGTGGTTAGCATTGTTAGAAATATCTCCCAGTTTGTGGATAACAGACTTACAGATCCATAAACCCGCTTTTTGTTATGAGTGGTGACTCCATGCTGTCCAGAATGTATGTATGTATATTGCGATGACATCTGCTGATACCTAAAAGAACTATTGTGTCCCTTTACTTTCACTCAGTTTCCGAGGAAAGTCTCAGAGACCAGTAGCTGGTCAAAGACAATGACATACAATCATTCAACATCCAGCTTAATTTGAGTGTGACGTAAGCTTGGAGTAGAGATTAAGGAATCTATGCTATCGATACGTGCGTGCAAATGAACATTAGATGATATTGGAGTTAAAAGATTCTCAGATTTTCTGGAAGTCAGGCAGCACTGGTATATTCAGCAAGCTTCCAGATCAGATGCAGACTGGATTACGCTCAGCCCTGGACAATCATAAAAAAAGAACCCTTATGCGGGCTTAACCTGCGTATCTGGAGAGAGAATATCTGCCAGTTGTGCGCAAGAGCATGAGAAGACAAATGACTGAGGTGCAGTGCTGTATCTACTTCAATCAATTATCCAGTCATTTTGTGCAATATGTGTGCAATTTGCTTGTGGAAGAGACAACATCAATGCAATTGATCTCCGCCCAAGAGCAGCTACAGATTTCTGCTCACTAAATTCACTCTACCGAGTTAACTATAACGGGAAGTTGCGATGTATCTAAATTATAATGCCTATGTCTTAATTCTGAAACCAAGAGCGAACAGGTGAGATATATTGGTATAACTTTTAGTGAGATGGTAATAATGAATATGTGCAATTCTGCAACTTCAGTATGCGTTTGGGCTGAATAATTTTGCTTTATCAACTTATTGAGGGTTGGTGTACATGGTAGTAAATAAAATAATTTTGATTCTGATCTTGTAGCATAAATTCCAACTTGGAGAATAACCAATATTGAGGCGGAGGTAGCGTATTGGGCTTTGTGTCACAGAATTTATAAACCTATACTTGATAATAGGTTTTATTATAATATTATAATTATTTATACTTCATATAATACTTTATTATAATTATATGAGAATAGATTAGATCATAAGGAGGTCGATTGGCCCGGTTGATCTCACCACTCTAGCATATATTATCTATGTATAGGATTCTACATTAAAAGACAGTTTCATAATTATCTAAAGGAGACTTTCTACAGAAAAGCATCCTTCAAGTCATAATTGCATTTTATGATAGTCAAAATGTAAAGACAACTTAAACCGTGAATTGCCGAATTCTGGTCTCAATCGCGGTAAAGTCCACTTCATAAACCTCAAAAAGCTGTAGAAAATACAAAGGCAAAGCAAAGTCTCAATTTATTTAGGTTAGTTTCAGTCAAATTTGACATATATTGCACACAATTTATGTCAACTATCTATTTGAAAAATGAGAAGTTCCTACTCTGCTGGTTTCTTGGAGCACCCTGTATATACTAGTATAATTTTATAAAAGGCACCCCCTAACCCTTGATAAGCTTCGTCAAAAGTTTTCCGCTATCCTTATTGGTACAGGACATAGGGCGAGTTGTACCAAAAAGGTTTAAAACATAACTAATGGTTTAAGCAAAATTGGTGTTGTACCAAACTGGATCAGTGGGTAACCAGAGTTTTGCCAACGGGTTTGTTAACCGCCCAAAAACGAGTGGTTAAAATAACAACCCTAGTTTTCTAACCTAAAAACCTTGTTCAACTGTCAGTGAATTCTGTAAATTTTTTATTTTTAACAAAAAATAATGGAATATCTCGATATACTGAATTTTAGTGATGACGAAGATTTTAATGAACTTGTAAATTTACAAGTATATCCGAGACACCCACAAAACTTTCGGCGACGAACTAACCATTTTACAGAATGGAATGACCAGGAATTTTTGGATAGATTCAGACATCGTCAACTTGAGAGCACAGGCCAGTGACTTAATTGTTTCCCTAAAAGCTCCTTCAGTTCCACATCAATATCATTGGCAGGAGATGGAACATATTCTCCGCCACCTGTGCCGAGTCTCTGCAGTTTCTCTTCCGCGAAAGCTTTTTTGGATTTTTTTTTTCATGTTTGTGAATTTGTTTTTTAGGATGCCAAAGTCCCTGTAGCGATCGCTAGATGTATTAAAATTAGGAGCGACTTTTTTCCACGCCTCCATTTTCTCGTCATTACTGTCTGCGTCAGTCCTTTTATTTTCAATAACGCTCTACTGTTGCTTGAAGCAATCCAAGAGGAGGCGTTCTTCTTTGGCCGTGAAGTTTTATGACCTTTTTTTATTTTTATTCATTTTTAGTCAAATAAAATAATACCTATGCAAAAATAAAAAACACTTCAGGAACTGAGAATGTAAACTGAGACTGGGGGTTAGAATCGCATTAAAAATTCTTCTTTTATATTTTTCATTGGCAAAACGTAAGTAATTTACTCCACAGTAGTTCATTCGTCTAGCATTCACTGATACCAACCTTTCAAAATGATTGATTAACAAAACTGCACGAAAACACCACTGGTACAACACGTACCGGTTTAAACTTTTGTTAAATTTAACCCTATGGCTAGATGAACCAGGTTCAGCCGACTGTTGGTACAACTCGCCCATATTGACCTCTGTCGCAATAATGAGCCACCCTGTAGCTAATTTCAATGGTTTTCACTATATTTGGATCAAATCACGAGAGAAGCGAGACGAGAATGGGTAGAAATGTAAATAAAAAAAGAAACTCTGAAAAACTATACATAAAATCCATTTTTTCAACTTAACTACACAAACTGGGTTAAGTATAAGTTAACCGGTCAATATATATTCCTCGACTTGTATTCCAAATCATGAAGTAACAATTAACCAACCATCACACTGATATAGTTTGACAGAATAGTTATCTTATTAGAGGTTAGATGTTTGTTAATTTCTTAGTTTCCACAAACCGTTACGTAACAGTATTGTTAACCCGGTTTGCGTGGTTAAGTTCGAAGAAAAATGGCTAAAATAATACAGAGCACTTCAACAACTTCATAGGCCAAGAGCCGGATCTCTTTCGTAAAAAACGTACGGGAACAGCTATTTTTTTTTGAGTATGTTCAGGGGTGTCCCCTGAATGTAAATCCAAGCTGGCGTCATTGTGATGGCTTCACTTCAGCTGCCATTTTGAAAAACACATTTTATTAAATATCTCGCGAACCGCGCATCGTACGACAAACATTGTGGAAATCAGTATCGTAGATAATAATATGTGCCATCTTTTTCAATCATAATTTTTTTTGTATAACACACAGGGTGTACCAATCTTACGACAAACTTCGGTATATGGGTTATTTCAATTCAAGAGATATCAAAAAATGTTACTGACAAAAATAGTAGATGTGCTGAAGGTGCATATTTTGAAATTATATCGAACTATACAGAGTGCTGCATAACTCCGTTACAAACCAAACATATGATGTTTCAAATGGGAACCTCTGTATATTATACCGAATTCGGATTGGTTACATTTTTTTGAAGCTTTTGATATAAGGTTTTGCCACGTTATAAAGAGTCCTTCGAAAGATATGGACACGTTTATGTGAAAATCGTAGGTAAATCAACGCTCTGTAGCTCTGTACAACAGTACGTTAAAGAAAAAAAAATGTATTTTGCCAAACAGAGTTTTGTAATAAGATGCAATATTATTATCTCCGTATCCTATTAAATTTCAATTATATTCTTTCTTGTATACAGCGAGAACGGAAACTCGAACCTGTCATTTTCTTTCTTATTTCAAATGGAACACCCTGTATTTTATAGCCAAAATAAAATCGTCGATTATGTGACTTTAATTTTTGTCAAGCATTCCCTATACCCAAAGTTAATAAAAACACAGTTATTTTGTAATATTTATTGTAAAAAATATAACTACTGACCTATTATGTGAAAGCATTAAACGTTGACGTTGTATGTAACAAAAAATACTAATTAATAATAAATCTCAACGAACAATTTATTCTAAACAAAACTGGCCAACAAAAGTATAATCCCAACCGTAATATTGAACTAAAGGTTCAAAATGTTCACTGTTAACATCAATGCAATGCTGCAGAATAGTTCAAATTATTGACTAACATTTCTCAGCATATCAACGTTAGCAGATCGAAATGCCGCACTAATTATCTCTTTCATGTCATCTCTAATAGCCGGGGATTTTATAGACTTATTCCTCACAAGACCAGAAAAAAATAAATATACTTTTGTTAAATCGGGTGACCGAGATGGCCAATCAGTTGGACCCCCTCTTACAACATTGCATTGATCTTAACAGTGAACACTTTGAACCTTTAGCTCAATATTACGGTTAGAATTATACTTTTGGTAGCTAGTTTCGTTTAGAATGAATTACTCATTAAAATTTATCATCAATTAGGATTTTTTGTTACATACAACGTTTATTGCTTTCACATAATAGGTCAATAATAATAGTTTACAATAAATATTACCAAATAACTCTGTTTTTATAAACTTTGGGTATGGGGAATGCTTGACAAATATTAAAGTTACATAATCGAAAATTCTATTTTTGCTATAAAATACAGGGTGTTCTATTTGAAAGAAGAAAGAAAATGACAGGTTCGAGTTTCCGTTCACCCTGTATATAAGAAAGAATATAATTGAAATTTAATAGGATACGGGGATATTGCATCATGTTACGAAACTCTGTTTGGCAAAATACATTTTTTTTCTTCAACTTACAACAAGCTACAGAGCGTTGATTTACCTACGACTTTCACATAAACGTGTCCATATTTTTTGAAGGACTTTGTATAACGTGGCAAAACCTTATATCAAAAGCTTCAAAAAAATGTAACCAATCCGAGTTCGGTACAATATACAGGGGTTCCCGTTCGAAAAATCATATGTTTGGTTTGTAACGGAGTTATGCAGCACTCTGTATAGTTCGATATAATTTCAAAATATGCACCTTCAGCACATCTACTATTTTCGTCATTAACATTTTTTGATATCTCTTAAAATAACCCATATACCAAAGTTTGTCGTAAGATTGGTACACCCTGTAGAATTATAGCGTTCCAAACTTTTTTCAATATGGTTTCAATATTCAGTTAATGGTCAATGATAAATTGAACATAGTGGTAACTGAATTGTAGAGCATTAAATTTTTTATAAATTTCATTGGAAACTTGGAAACTGATGGAATTATAAAAATAATTTAAGCAAATCATTCATCTTTAGCCCGAAATATGGTAAAGATCATTAATATGTAGAGCATTAAAAAGTTATGTGGAGCATTGAGAATTTTCATGAAAATTGAACTGAAACAGAGACCTATGGCATCACTGGACCCGGGTACAATTTGATTACTACCGTGGAACCGTCAGAGAGTAGAAATGAGCGAAGTTGCCAGACTGCAAATTGTGGAAACTGCTGATAGTATTCGTGGTAAAATATTATTTCCTTCCTAATATAACCGATAGCTGAACAATATTGAGTAGAAGGATCAATTCGGCAACTGATGAAAATGCGTCAAAATATCATTTTTTTAATATTGATAACTATTAAATTTGAAATTTTGATTGATTTTCCGGTAAAAACTGTTTTTGCTTGGATAAGAATTGCAAATATCCACCAAAAACAAACATCAAGCTGTATTGTTCAATTGGTGCACCCTTGGAATATCCGAGGGAAAAATATATTTCTCACTACATATCGGAATTTCTGTCAGTTTCATTGTGAAGCCACTGGGCTCCTCTTTCAACTTGATTCCAAACATCCTTAGATACACATTGCCGTAATGCCACTAGCATTTGGGGATGTGAAGCAATAACAAAAAGCGACTGTTTTTGAAAAGTGCAACGTTTCTCAGTTTTTTCACTTCAGTATTTATTGATTGGAAAGCAGGCGCTTTGACATTTCGAGCAAGTTATACTCACGATAGTGGAGCTTCAAAGTAAGAAAGGCCACATTGTTTTAAATAATTCCATCGATTGCTACGAGCAAATTTGAGACATTGATTATGAAAATATTTCACACATTCATGACAAAAATAATCGTTTCTGCTGGTCTTCACACTTGCAGAGGAATAAATCTCGATTAAACCGTGGTTATGTTTCCACAGGCTATTAAAAAATTCTACGGTTCAGCAGCGAAGCTCCATTTCGTTAGTTGTGATGCACATAGTATATTTGGAATTTGCTTTTCATAATCCTTCATTTGATATTTATACCATTTTGGTTTTTTCTCTATTGCCTTATTGAAATTTTACACGGAATTCAATTGCTACTCTCACAATTAAAACGAATCTAATGATATCTTATAGTTGAAATCTTGTGATGCCTTTTGGCCCAATATAATATATAATAATAAATAATTAAAATAAGAATGAAATTCCCCTGATCTCATTCCAACAAAACGTTCGAACATTTCAATATTATATAAATATAAATGGAGAAGGTTATTGTCAAGTTCAAGCGTGGTGCAAGACAAAAACAATTAGGTATATGCTCATCGGTTTTGCTCGAACTTGACCAGTTATATAAATATACATTCATTATTGATCATAGGAGAAGTCGATGCAGAAGACTATTCTTTATAGTTGAATGGTCACCTACTAGTAATTATTAACCATTACGTATAAGTGTGCTATACGGCTAGGTACTTAGGCATAGTATTAGTTTAGTAAGTAGTGTGATGTATTTAGTGAATAAATCAAACATATCCCAGTGCTAAGAGTAGATTGATCGACGTCCTCTTATACATACTGGTGTTACATTAATGGTTGTCATATTTTGAATTATAATAAGTGGTAACGCTAGAAGTGATCCCGATTATATAGGGGAAAACATAGCATCAGGTGTATTACTTTCTCTAATTCCAATTTCCTTAGTAAGTAACTTAATCATGGCATAAGACCGTTTGCACAGTGTTTCCAGATTAACAACTTCGTTCGCTTATTAACTCATCCCCTTTCATTCCCTGTCTACCCCTCTGCTGCTCTAAACAACCGCAGACGGTCCTTACTACCGCCAAATTACCAAATATACGATTTATTTGGGGCCAGACGCAAAGCCTAATGCCGTTGTGTACATATTGCCCGTTACCACAAAACAGAGAAATAGGGCGGTTATATTTTGGTGGAGAGTAAATAACTGATAAGGAAAATGTAATTTCGGGAAATAGGAAGTCCGGACTCATCCTTCTCAGATGTAGTATTACCTTCATACAGGGTGAAGCCGGTGAACGATCAATTAGAAGTATATCGAGAACAATGATATCTGAATCATGAACGACTGCAGAGTCGAAAATTGGTTGTCACCTT
>CAJUYI010001020.1:13892-34085 GCA_910591695.1 Galerucella pusilla | reverse complement strand
TTTTTCTACGATCCACTTAAGAAAAAATCTAGAAAATAAAAATTTCTTTAAACTGTAATATACCTAACTTCAAATTATAGTAGTTTGTGCAACTAGTGTGGATATGGACAATCCACACGATTCGAACATTATATTTTTTCTACGATACCTTCAAGAAAAAATCTAGAAAATAAACATTTGAATATACTGTAAAATAAATATAACTTGAAATTTAAAATGTTCAACAATTTTATTTATAATCGTACCAATTCAATTTTATGTCTTCACTAATTTTTTTGTGATAAACGTACAGTTCTTAAATGTACAATTTGTACAATGTTACGGTTTTCCTTTTTGAATATGCTTAGCTGTTATAAGTAGATGTTGCCAGTCGGACTCCCGCACGAAGGGTAGGTATCGTACCTTTATCTACAATAAATATGCAAAATACGAAATATTTCAATCGTCTACCTGTTGTTGTTATCAATATCATGCAGAATAATTATTTAAAAATAAAATCATTAATAAAAAAAAAGTTGTTTCACGGGGAAACGAACCTAGGTCTACCGCGTAAGAGTCTGACATGTTTACCACTCAACCACCGAGATCTATTATAAGGACATGTCCATCGGTAGCTCCCCAATTACCCATTCTATTCTATTTTTAGTATTTGTTATCAATTTATACGGACTATTTTATTTGTTCATTTTTGTAAATAAATATTCTTAATCCAGTGCTTCTGAGAGAGACTTTTTTGACTTGTTATTTTGACGATTCTTTAAATTGAAAAAAAGATGAGTGACGAGTACTAAACGCGAATACTGATTGGTGGATTTCATATAAGTACGTTCCAGGATGTATATGAAATCATAATATACGTTCAGTTAACCGATAAGGCCTACATTTCCATTCTTTAAACTGTGCAGGAAATGGATAATATACATATGGGTGTAGAAAAGATGGGTAATATTTATGCGGGTGTGGAAAAAACATTTTTCAATTTTTGATCCAGTGGTGTACATTAGGGGTGGGCAAAATAATCGATATATCGAAAAATAATCGAATAATCGGGTGATCAATTAATTTAATCGGGTGATTGACTAATCGATATATATTTTTGGAACTTTAGTTCTTTACGCCAGGTTATGTTTGAGCGACCAGGGGTCGCGACGCAAAACATCTGACCGTTACGCGTTACGTTCCGCTGCGTTACGTTACATTGCCTCGTTATGTGCCTTGCTTTTGCGTGCTTAGGCCTCCTTAGTCTGTCTCTCGTTTACGAAGCAGCGATTCATAATAATAAATATGCTCCTGCCCGGATTCGAACCCGGGCCGCCCGCGTGCAATGCGAGCATTCTACCACTGAACCACCGATGCTATATTGAAATTCTATGCAAAGCTGGTATTCGCAGTGCTGGTGATCTACTTGAATTTGTTGGGATACATTTTTACTATTATTTCCATAATTGTGGGATACATTTTTACTATTATTTCCATAATTGTTTTTGCGCGATTGAGGGGTCTAGCACATTTACTTTTCGAAATACAGGGTGCTGAAATTTTGAAAACTTGAATGTTTTAATTCGATAACTTTAAAATGGATGGATAAATTGATTTGACATTTGGCAGGTTGTTTTTAAATGTAAAAGGGCATATTTTGAAAGAAATTGTAGTTTGTGCAACTAGTGTGGATATATGATGGCCATATCGCACGAGGACGAAGTTTGAGCACGACGCCGTAGGCGGAGTGCTCAATCGTTCAAGCGCGATATGGACAATCCACACGAGTCGAACAGCATATTTTTTCTACGACCCACTCAAGAAAAAATCTAGAAAATAAAAATTTCTATAAACTGTAATATAACTTCAAATTAAACATTTTACAATTAAATTTTATGTTTCCACTAATTTTGTGGTAAACGTACAGTTCTTGAATGTCCAATTTGTATAATGCTACGGTTTCATTTTTTAAATATACGATGCTGTTATTAGTTGATGTTGCCAGTCGGACTCCCTCATGAATTATTTAAGAATAAAATTAACAATAAAAAAAAACTTCCTCAGGGGGAATTTAACCCGGGTCTACTGCGTGAGAGTCTGGTATGCTTACTACTCAACCACCAAAGAATATGCAAATCGTTTATCTATAACGTCAGATGTATTACATAATTTTTGCTTAAAAGGAACTAAAGTTCCTACCGTGTGTCCCGCGACACGTTCTACCTTTTTTAGAAATTCGAGCGGAAAAGAGTCGAAAAATCACTAAAAATCGTAATTTCCGAAAACAAATTCCCGGCTTTTACCAAAGCTCTTTGCACTTTGTGATTTAAAAAGTTGTAATTTTCACAAATTTCCCCCCTGTTTCTGTGTCTATCGATTAACTGTTTTCATGCGCCGTACCGGTTTTTACTGATTGCCATGCTGAGATCCAAACACTCTCAAGCTTTTTTAAATCTTTCTAGCTGCTTGTTAAGGATTTTTTTTCTGGAGAACTTTGAACAAATTTTGACTTTTGTGCTCTACGACCTCTCCTGTAATCAGTCAATAACATACAGTCGGTATCAATGTGATGATGTCTATTACGCACTGTTAAAAAAACACACAGCTGTAAAGTAAATCGCACGGCTTCCCTAGCAACATCTTAGCAACTGACAATAGACGTCGCCATTTTATTCAAAATCTACTATTTGAAAACATTCGATATGGCCACGTTTAACTATAAATAATCCCAAAGGGCTAAAAGTATGTATTGATCATAATTGAAAAATGGACTTTTGATTATCAACAATATTTTAATGATAATTGAACGTTAGTTCTTCAATGTGCTTCTTCCATTGGCAATAGAGTAATAGAGATGGAGTTTACCAAGCACCTCTAATTATGAAACTGTTATTTCTTATGCTTTTTATAAATACAAGTACAAATAGGTCGTAGGTAAAGTACAGTACGTAACTCGTGTTGTAAAGGATTTTACGCACTCACAGAATTACGTAACTTTTTCATTCGTGCGTAAAATGCTTCTTACCACACACGTTACGTAATATACCTACTATTATTTCAATGTTTCCTCGAGGATAGTGGAAATTAATTGTAAACTTTCTACTTAATACAAAATCGACAATTCTAGTGTCACGTGTTTCCTTCATTTTTGATACAAATCAATAATAATTATAATAATATATCAAAATCATAATATGCATTTATTTTGAAATATGTAAGGTTTGTATTCCTGGAATAATATAATATTCATTACAAAAAAAGTATGCTCTAACACTTTACTCTGACCTACCCGAAAACATTGGAATGTATTTTTTTTTGGAGCAAAAAAGTGAAAATGTGTTCAAAGATTTCCAGAAAATTCGTTAGTAATTCTTAACAAGCAGTTAAGCTTCAGATGTCAATACGCGGCATTCAGTAAAAAAACTCCATTTCTGGTGTGGCGCCTGAAAACAGCCAACTGACTGACACAGAAGCAGGGGGTGAATTTGTGAAAAATACAACTCTCTTGGTCGTAAATTTAACCGTTGATTTATAAGTTTCTTATCAATCAACGATTTGACTTAGTAGAAAAAGTGGTGCCAAACGAGTAACTTGAGACACGCAAGGTACAAAAAGCTTAGTAGTCCAGTAAATAAGGGTATCAACCTTGAGAATAGGTCGGGCCGGTGTCATTTTTTTTTTTAATTTGTAGGTATTGATGTGTACATTAACCTCTCAAAATCTCATATATGGCGGAATGACCGCAAGACCCTGAAAATCGCCCTGAAGAGCCCAAAAATCCATTTTCCCTACTATTTTGATCCATATCTCCCAAAATATGGCAACTAGAGATTTCGGATTTAGACAGAAATGAAGATCAGATCAATGCCTACAAAAATGGTCCCTATCGTTTTCGTCGTCAATTTGGTGGTTTTCGAGCTAACGGGCCACAAACGCGCGCCGTATTTTTTACATCTGACCTGGATATCGGGAGGCGCTCTCAGCTCCTTAATTTCTGAGCGGATGGACAATTTTTCTAATTACTCGGGTAAAAATGCATATTTTTTCATGATTCAAAGTTCATTTGAAAGGAGAAATCTGCATCTATAATATCTTGTCACTGGTTTTTTTTTTGGGCCCCCAGAATTTTGGGAATTCCCGCCAAAGCAAAATTTTGGTCGATATTTTGACCCCCCCTATGAATCTAGTTGTATTTTGTCTATAAAAAGTATTTTGACCGAATCCTTCCGAATAACGGGACTTTGAAGGGTTTCGAAGACACTCCGGGGATTACATAAACATTTTCTCGCGCATTCCAATAAACCACGTGTTTTCGTCAGGGCGGTTTTTCCGGATTTTCGGAGTTTTCCGAAATTTTATGGAAAATTTCGGAATTTAGGGATAATGGATCCTTTTATCGGGTTCTGATACACCTCATTCGAAAGCTTATGTTCTCCCCTTGTGAACGGTACTTTTTTTTTTCATTTCAACTCTTTTAGTTTTCCGGAAAATCTAGAAAATCTCTGCCCCCCTGAAAATCCAAGTTTTTTTTTCATGATTACTTTCTTTTTGTGGTTTGAATTTTTGAGAGTGAAAATTACACCATATTGAAGAGGACATTCTGACCTTTCCGTCAATATATATATCTAGTACTTTCACGCGTGTATATCAAAACAATTTTTTGGAAAACTTTCCCCAAATAACTGTATTTTTCTTGTATTCTACGCGATCACCGGGTGCGCACCCACGAGGCGTGTATGTATAGTATCATACACGCTTTCGCTATAGTGCGTATACTCACGTTGGCTTCAATGCTTTCTGCTCTTTTGTTTACAAAAAATCTGTCTTAAGGCTATTTAATTGATTATTTTGAAAGGTTGATTTATTTATTTATTTATTTCAAGCAGAGGGAGGGGCAGAAATTGGTGTAGGTGAAGATAGAGAGCTAGAGGAGCAAGAGGAAGAAACAGAAGGCATGGATGGAGAGGGGGTTGATGATGTCAGCCAGCAACATCCATCTGAGATAAATGTGTTGGAATGGTGATGGATAGATGTCTAATTGTTCATGTATGTTCCAATTCTCATATACTTTCAAAAATAAATCTTATTTTTCAAAAACTTTTTTGCCGAATTATTGAAAATGACTTGCCAAAAATTGGCAGACCTCTAGGCTACATTGCCGAAGACCTAAGAGCTCCAAGGATCAGGCCGAGAGTACAAAACAGCGTTCTCAACTCCAAAAATTTTCAGGAAATAGATAGTTATTGGGGGCACCTTCATTGCCGGGATAATTACGTGAGGAGGGAGAAAACTAGTGGCGCCATCTACGATTGACCCTCGAAGTTCAAAAAATCAAGATACGTGTATATCCAGTCCCCTTGGCTCACACATTGGCTGAGAAAATGCCGTATTTTTATTTTCCAAGCATGATAATTTTCGCGACCACTTTTTGGCAATAAATATTGGGTTAGCGAAAAAAACCATAGAGACCGTTTTTGTAGGTATTGAACTGCTCGTCATTTCTATCAAAACCGCAAATCTCTAAGTGCCATATTTTGGAAGATATCGGCCACAAACGTTTTTGGGCTCCGAGGGCCATTTTCCGGGCCTTGCGGGCATTTCTCCATATATGAGATTTTGAGAGGTGAATGTAGCCATCAATACCTGCAAATTAAAAAAAAATGGCATCGGCCCGACCTATTTTCAAGGTTTGGCCTTGTTCATGACTACCGTTACTGGACTATAGGTAGAAGCCGAGAAATTTTTATTTAAGTGATTTTGTATTTTCAAATGCGCATTTATAAATACAAATCAACGTTTCTAAGCGTTTTTCCCAACACGTCCTCATTCATTAGTATTCATTCTATTTGACTTTTTCACTCTGTTTACGTATTTTCTCATTTTAATAGCCGTGGAGTGTCATCTACGCTTAAAGTTTGTTTGCAAACGATAACTAAAACCAAATAAAAATACTCAAATTTCATAAACTTCCCTTGATATTTATTAGATACTCATAGGTTCTCTTTGAAGTGCTTGGCAACATAATCCAGCTATGACAGACGTTTTTATACTGTACGAGCCATATAAACACCATAATTTCTCAGATCCACTTCAATATTAACCATTTGAAAGTTTTTTCTATCAAACACATAATGCATTTCATTTTATCTAATAGGTATAATTTAAATATAATTCCTTCCAACTTTCACAAGCGGTTGTGCCATATTCATTCTGGTGAAATCCCTATATTTCACCTGTCCCTTAATAAAAAAAGTCCATAATAACCCACAGTAATTTTTAATCGTCTATCTATTGTGCTCGGACCACAAGGTTCATTGTGGTATTAGGCCTTTGCACTGCGGTGTCATTATTCCCAATCTCTTAATGCCTTTTAAACATGGGCGTAGGTAGAATATGTCACATTTTTAGAACTAGATTTTATTATTTACAAAAAAAAAGAAGCAATGAAATGAGATCGTGAAAACGAAAAGATGAGGAAACATAAATTTGAAGCAGAGAGAAACTAAAAAAAAGATAACCTCTAAATCGCATCAGTTAAAATTAAAACGAAGCTGGAATATGAAATGAGTAATAAAAAAAAACTACACCTTGTAAATCGAACTTGAAATTACAAGGAAATTCTAAAACGACTAACTAGGAATTAATGTGATGTGATGTGGTTCCGGAAAAATCACAATGATGTTAATCGGAGAATCTTGCAGGCCAACTACTGGCTGTCCTTGTCCAATCCATCGATTGAGATATTGACAAACTACTGGACTAAAGTAAGCAGGGCAACCATAAATGTTGCAATGTCATTGAAAGAACGTCGTTAATTGAATCAGGTGAATTGTGTTGCAAACAATTTTGGTGTTGGTCATTTGATTCCTGTCAGGTAGTATAACAGATATCACTTTGAAATGCCCGTAGTTGAATTGTAATTTAGATCCCAGTCCCAAAAAGGTCATTGGTAATTTCCCGGTCATTACACAGTTTGTTCACAATCAACATCTTAATCGATTCTCTCATAATTTCAATTTTAATCAATGAAAAAAATGTCAATGACACCAACATCTAAGAACATAATTTCTCAAAAATAACAGAAATAAACAACCTACCCTGGGACATTCACAGTCAATGTGGACTAGCAATTGGACTGAATTTGTGCATAGGCCAATCGGAAGCTACATTGCACCAATAAGAGTCAAAGGTTCTCTTGTAAGTAGATCAAGACTTGAAATGATTTAAGACCCCCTAATCCTCGAAGTAACCTAGCCACATACTGTTATTTCAACGTGTAACGGTGCAAATTAGCTCCATTCTCAACTTTAATTTCCGTTTATTTTGTTATAGGTTATTGCGATGTTTAGGTCTGTTTTGAGATGTGCTTGGTCATAAAGTTTTCTTCAAAGTTGTCTTGATTTCTCTCATTTATCCTGATATAATTTTGAGTGGACAAGAAAAACTGTTATCAATCATTAATAACTGAGAATATTGTCTCCCCAAGGGTTCTGGAAAAAGGTGAACAAACAGAAAGTACAAATCATTTTTTCTTACTTTGAGCGAATGTGATGAGAGCTTAACAGTTACTAAACATTTTCAAGAACATTTTCATGCTGCAGTTGTGCAAGACTTCCTGCATGCAAACGAAAAGCTGTGTAAACGAAAAACTGTAGAGGGCCTGTCCGAAAAACCTGCGAAGAATATTCAAGATTATTATACGGTAATGTGCCCATCTCTAACTAATAAAAACCAAGTAAACTTAAAATCTCATAAAATCTCAGGAACCAAATTACACATGAAAACTATGCATAGGTACCCAAGCGATTGGGAGCCAAATCACTCATTTTTCCTGGCCCTTCTTATTATGGGAACCAAATTACATCTACCCCCGAAATACAGGAAATAATGTCCACTTAATCGGCCAGGTAACTCTATATACTCCCTGATTGCTGATTTCATTCATCCAGACATTTATACCAAATTTTTGGTCCCTTTTATGACGTGCGGATTTTCACCAATGTAGAAATATGGATGTAGGTACATTATGTGATTGAAAATTCCGTTCCTAGTAAACGTGAAAATTTCCAAGGAAAAATTGGGATAATGGTTTTTTGACTTCTGCTTTTTCAACGTAGAACGGATAATGTCTTCTTTTCCACTTCTGCAACAGTATCAGTACTTGTAAATCACATCTATTATCTGTTTGCGTGGTGCTGGAGTTTCCAGACACTCTACATAGACAGACCATTTAGGGGCGTCTTCAATATGAAGACAAAAGAACTTGATAGAGGATTTCACGCCCTTATTGATAAGTTAACAAAGTTATGAAGTTCCTTTGTGAGACAAAACTTTAGATAGTTTTCCCGGTGTATAACAGCTAATTGAAGTAAGTTTTAATAGCAATAAGATCTTCGGGTGGAATAAAATGTCAATCATGTGATCGATTAGTTCAGTTTGGATACAATCTTGGGATATTAGCTCCATTTCTCAAATAATTCCATGAGGTGGTTCTTTTTTATTCAACCTCTAATAAATCATAAGTATATCAACATTCATCACACCAACATGCTGAGAATATTTTTTCACTGTACAAAGGCTTTCCAGTTATATCCTTTTGAAGTTGGAATAGCCGCCTATGTATAAATGTGTCCTTTCCGTAGAAAACGGAATCCGTAAACGGGGACAACTACGATTTCCATGTGGAAAACTGGGATAATACGTCTGTCGTTTTGTTAATTTTCCAGGGAGGCCTTGTTGATTAAATTTTGTATGCTTGAAAAGCAAAAAGCAAGGGTGAAAATGCCGCCTAGGGTACGAGTATAAAAGAGAAGAAAATTAAAGGAAAAACGTTATGTTTTTGTTTTTGTTGTGGTCATAATTGGAATTGGTTGTGTTCTCTACACGACAATATGAAGTACTTCAACTAATGCCTGTGTATTATTTACTGAAATATATAGCTCTGGCATTTATGGTTATTGTGGAAGTGAACACCACTTCATTTTAAGCGATTATTGGAAATGTTCAAGGGATTCTCAAAGAAGAAGATGGTAATAGGTCATTGGTGCTTATGGTATCACACCCACTTACTACAATGAAAGTAACAAGGGCTCAGCTCTTTTGTGGTTCTAAATGTTCATGCAGTTTGTGAATCGGTATAAATGGACGGTGATCTAATTTTATGTGTGTTCTACCAGTATGTCAATCGACAGACACATGAATAAGGGGTGAATTGGTGAAAATCACAATTTTTCTAGACGTGAATTTGACTTGGTAGGAAAAGTGGTGTCAGGATAAAAAAATATACCATAGAAATACAGGTCTCAACGAGTAAGTGGAGAGCAGCAAAAATCGAAAAGCTTTGTTAGAAACAGAAGAATTTTATTCCGGAAATTGCGATTTTGAGTGATTTTTCGACAGTTAATCGCCCGTAGCTCCTAAAAAACGAAGCATTTTCCGAAAAAATGGAAAAAGTTGAAAATTATTCTCTTTTGCCGGAATATGTACAGTGTGGAACAGCCGAATGGAATATATTCAATAACGATCTGACGCCTACTTTTTGTGGGGATATGTCAAAATTATTGTATACAAAACTAAGCCCCTCAACTTGTCAAGGAACAATCAGTACCTATTACTAATTAGGGTTTTAGTATAATGTAGGGAATTTGTGATAAGGAAAAATTCAATTTTTTCAATGTTAACTTTTGTGATAAATCTGAAAACACTCAATATTTTCGAAACAGTTTAACATAGGTGTGGGACATTGAACAAGAAGTATGTCTAGAATTTTGTGAAGAATGCAAAAAACAGAACAGGTTGCATTTGAAATAAGATAGTTAATAGTGGCCACTGTCATATGACATACCCTATATAAAAAAAATAAAAAAATACGCGTTTGAATATACACATCGAAGTGTCCAAGCGTTTTTCCCAACACGCTCTCATTTATTCCATATCGAATTTATTCCATTTGGCTGTTCCACACTCTCTAAAAATGTAATTTGTAATTGGGGAAGGAGCCCAATACATCAGTGTTATTTAAGACGCTACAGAGTTGAATTCATTTTTCATGAAAAGCAATTATTGATGATATCTATTGTTTCTCTAGTCTACAGATTCAATTCAACTGGAATCTAAAAAAGTTCATTGTTTAAACAGAAAATTTCACGTTCATATGCGTGTATACAAAGTCTTTTCTATTATCCTTTTTGATGAAGCAAAGAGAAAAGACAGACGGGACCATAATATAATACATTCCTTGTTTACTTTTCGTGCTCTTCTCGCTGTTTCTCTTTTGTTTGGAATAGGCTAAATTTAGTATAATCCAGGTCCAGGTATTATTTTGTAATAGTCCTCATACTTTTGAATTACACTTTGGTCAAGGTTTTCGGTTCTCTTCTGTAGTTAATATTTTTGCATAAAATAAAAAATATATATTATACATCACTTAGACCATGCTGTTATATATATAATTATGAATTCATTTTCTGTTGAATGTCTGAAAAAGCAAATTTTGGAAGCAGGAGTTAGCAGTGACAATAACGGAAACGAAAGGTTGTTATATTAACGTAACCCTTGATCGACAAATTGTGTTACAACGAAAAAAGGCTTAACTACGGAATAGGGCGAGTTGTAACAAACACTTAAACCTGGTTTAAAGATAACTGGTGTTTAGACTGTGGCTGATTGATGTATTTATTATCAACAATTACATCAGTCCAAACATCAGTCATAATTAAACCAAGTTTAACGATTGATTGACAGAAACAGTTACTTGGAATGGCACCTAGAGGTCCCGAGTATCACTTGTTCAATTTTCATATTTGGGACATTTGAGTCTTCAGTTTATGACAAATAAGAATAAAATACAAAATACAGCTATTATTTGAGGGGATAACAAGTGATGGATATTCTTTTTGGAGTACATATTTCATAGTTATTTCCCAACTAGAGTTTTCATAATGGAAAGAAAATTTGAAAAGATATAAAATAGCTAAAAACAAATAAGTTTATCGATGAAGATTTAATTATTGAAATTTATCAACGCAATATTTGAAAAAATGGTATTCAAATGGAATTAATAATTTTTAAATGTAAAAGCGGAAAAGTGGGCTGTCCGCAAGGCATGTGATTGAGTGGCATTTAGTGTGCGAAAAAGTAGACACAACTTGTGATGGGCATCCTTGGGTGTCATGGGTGTGAAGATACTCGTCCTATCCAATGGACTGGAAAACGGTTATTCCAAAAGTCCCATACGCTTACTGCAAAATCTTGAGGGGCACCGTCAATTATGGCCGTGCTAGAACTATGGCGTAAGGATTTACATCAGCCCACATATGGTTGTTATGAGAATTCATAATACTATGTCTTGGAAAATTGACTTTAGCTGTTAACAACACTGCGGTAGCAAAATTGGTTATAAAAATCCAGATATTAATAGATAAAATAATATAATTGTTCGGCGAAATCAATTATCCTGAATCGGAATTATGAAGTTGACATTTAATGAATTATTTTCAACATCATTGGAACGAAATAATTACATTGTATGTAATGAAAACACTTTAACACAGTTGAAAATGTTGTGGACCAATGTGACGTGAATGTTATTCTAAATAAATATCGAATTGTTATTTTGTAACACAGGGCGCATCAAATCAGATCGAGCTTAGACGAAACAAAGTAAACATCTTTTGAGACAAAATAAAATTTCTTATTTATATTGTTTGCTTTAAGGGTGACGCTTCAAATCTGGCCGGGTCAGGACGAATGATGTTCGTTTGTTTTAAATTGAAACAAAAAAGTAATCTGTGATAACGTACGAGCGACGTGTAGGGTGTATTACGAAGCATGAGATCACTAGTGCATCAAAGAAGTAGGAATAAAAGGAGGATTTTTACAAATTGATCTTTGGTACAAACTAGGAAAAATATTGAGGTTTGGCGACGCGTATCGAATTAAAGTCAACGATGAAAGACATAGAAAAAAGCAAGGTTGTGAGATAGATTTCCAGGGTTTTGTACACAAAGGGGGAAAACGGACCCTATTACTAGGACTTCACTGTCTGGCTGTACGTCTGTCACCATGCTGTATCTCATGAACCGTTGTAGCTCGACAGTTAAAAATCTTACAGATTTTGTTGCCGCTATAACAAGAAATACTAGAAACAGAATTAAATAAATATTGGACAATCCCATTTTTTCTACTTTTTGCTCAATATTGCTAACCGCAACAGATAGCTGGCACCGTGGCTTAGTTGGTTAGAGCACCTTTCTAGTAAACGGGAGATCGCGAGTTCGAATTCATGTATCAAAGAATGGCGGCCGCCAAATCAGTTACATGCCAACATGGTGGACTTTTTTACGCGACATAATATATACCCGAATACTACCTATTTCGACAAAAACACATTTTTTCCACACCTTATTACGACCTTCACGACATGTCTTTTCGTTAGACGATTAGTGAGCGTTCAAATATGACGGTTTGTGAATCCAACGTCTGTTGAAAGTTGGCTCAACTGCTCATTGGCTCAATAGTCCATTTACCGCAATGTCTGTCCCAATGTCCTAACGCCATCCTATCCTAAGAATGGATCATGTTTTTGAAGTAGTATTTATCTGAGAACTGAACGAACGACCGCTTATGCCTTATGCCAACCAAGACTTCATTATGCAAATTAACGATACAAACCTTTTTGGTTCCTTGAATTTCAACATGTGGTGTCACAAATTTTATTACCGCTCTTCCCTTTGTCACACAATGCTACATTCTCAACCTAACCCTCCACCCTTCAACGTGTGACGTAATTTATGGATGGCTCCTGAACTTCCCCTATGTTTTCGACGTTGTTATCCAAGCCTCTTGTATCTCCAATCTGAATCATCCTGTATATCAAAAAGGAACTATTAAATCGCATCAGCTCTGAGTACACAAAAAGGGAACAAATGTATCCTTCTCTCTTTGGAAAAATAAATAGATCTCGTGGCTTATTCGATACCATCATTCCTCCAGCTTTTCCTTTAAATATTAATCATATTTCTCCTTGGCTGAAAAACTTTCTGCACTGGTATACTTTACTATAAAATTCCAACAAATGTGAAACTGTAATAATAGTATTTCAAGAAAAATTGTCTCAACTTGGTCAATATACACAAATCTACACATATTACTCGAAAACGTGAAAGAAGCGAGAACAAAGCGGTCCGGTTTCCACTGCCAACGACGTCATGAGAATGAGGCCACCAAAAACGACAAGTTTATGCTTTAAAGAACTGTATTCACACAAAAAAACACAAACCAACTCATTTTCATATTATTACAGGCTCGTCAAGCTATATTGCAGGCATTCAACAAATGTAGAGTACTTTTTTTATTTGACCAACTATAGCCGTGTACGCCCGATACATGAGATACTTTGATTGCAGCCTGGACGATAATGATAAGTAGTAGCTTTGAATTATTGTAAAAAGAGTTTGTTTACTACACAAAGAATGACAACTAGCGCGAAATCATTCCACATCAAGGAAAAAATGTAGGCCAAAAAAGTAACTTTGCTTCTAGAGAGCAAAACAGAAGTACGACTGAAGCTTATAATATTCGTGAAGCTTCCAAACACTTTTTTTGTGATGAAAATAGGGTTCAATGATAATGGGCTTGTTATCAATGAAATATTTTCTCGGTTTTTCTTACGTTATTTTGTAAAACTGAATCATCAAAATAACTAGTGAAATTTTCAGCTCTTGAACTTTCCTCACTAATTAGATATTAGAGGTTGAAAATGGAGCTCCCTTAAAAAGCGACAGAACCGACTGTGACGTCACATTGCATATTGTGCTCTGTACACAGCTGCGTTTCACATAAGAAAGTTGGTTACAGCTGCAATATCTTCAAATTTTAAAAGTGTTAGTGATTTTTGCCATTAAAGATGTACTCAGTAGATACTAGATTTATTGAAGCAGATTCTGCAAATTCACCTGAAGTCGATATATCTTTATGGTGAGGGACTACATTGATAGAAACAAAGAATTCACACTTGGTTTCTGAATCGAAATTTCAAAACAATCTATAATACATTGTACATTTTCATATCTGCGTCTGGAGGGAGTAGGAAGTATTTTCTTAACTTGTACAAATGGGTAAAGGTAACTGGCTAATAACGGTATAGTTTTTTGTATGATGCTACTTACTCTGGAAAGTGCCACACCAAAATCGTCTCCCAATATCCTATGAGGTAAATTCAATTTTATCTTTTTTAATGTTAGAAAGATATCAAGCTTGTCCAGTTCACATTTTCTTAGTTAACAAGCTCACAACAAATAATGAATGACACGGAACTCCCAAATAAAGCCTTGGATTTTCCTTCTATCAAATAAAATATTCCATTTCGTCTGACCTATGGTGTCTAGATAAAATGAGCTATTCGGATCTGACATACTTAATTCTGACGAGCTAAATGTAGAAGAAGGACCGCTAGTGGATATTGAAAAGTCTTCGTTCATAGGTTTTTCGTCTTTTTACATTCACGATTTCTTTGGAACGATCTCATTGCTCGTGCATTTTCTCTTTTTAGCCATTTTCCATATATAAAACCCCTCGCCCCTGCATTGAATCGCTTTGGAACGTATATAAGCCTTAATGCAAGCCTGAACCCCTATTTCCCGAGATATAGGCTCCATTCGTGTGATATCCATTTGATTTTCTTCCTCTACTTTATCATCATCAGAGGCTCTATTTTCTGAGCTTAACTTGCAAAAACTGTGACCGTGGCTTTGAACTATGCATTGTCACTCTATTTTTTAGACAGTCAAACAATCTCGGTACTACTCAAGGTTTCAATTTAACTGTTCCACTACTCACTGTTTTAATGTATATATATTTTTTTGGTGCATTCTTGGATGTGTTAGGACAGTCGGGAATCAAATAGTATTCATTTACCACTTTTTTCTCACTCCCTTCACAATAAAATAACGAAACAGTAGGTACCGTCAACGGTCCAGCGTTTTTTTTTCTCACACAAAACGATACAATATACACAATACACAGCTCTCGACTCTCGGCGTTTCAAACGTTAGGTATAGCATATGCAGTGTGACGTCACAGGAAACCACGCTCCGTTTTCGTTCAATCCAATATCTTCAATTAATTTGAGGGCTTAAACGTTCGCGGAAAAATCTAAAATTTTGGGAATCTGTTTAAAATGAGTTTTAGTTTCTATTATTAACTAAAAAATTTTTCTTGAACAAGCCCATTATAATTTTTATTATTGAAACATTATTTATACATAAGTATAGGTACATAAGTTCGAGCCCAAATCTACATAACTGATCATGTACAGTTGGCCCTGGGCACATGTGTGTGTTTGTGGAAAAGTCGTTTTATTCGTGATCAGTAGCAAATGGCTCTTCGCGGATGTGGATGTTTGTGGTGGCGTCATTTGATCAAAGGTCAGTGGCAAAGGCTCTTCAATAATGACAACGTATGGAGGAAACGACATATTTAATGACAAGGCGACTTAATTCTTCAATGAACTCTTCCATGAACTCTTCTTCAATGAACTCTTCCAACAATATTCGTTAAACGAACATTCTGATATTCCGTGGCTTTTTTATGAGTATGGGAACAAATTCAACAAAAATTCACGATCAGGATTATCTTCAGATTCACTAACCTGAAGAAGTTTTCTTTTATCGATCTCTGAATACTCTTGATCCACATTAATATTTCGCTTTTTCCTTTCAAGTTGATTGCATGTAAAACGATGAGCTTGCGGATAGGTTTGAGGTGTGGTCTAGTATGTTGTTGTGACGTGGAGATCACTGCTTGGCTTGGCTTGCTGCGACTCAGATGAAGGTCCAGGCTTCGATACTGCTTTTGGCTGTGATTCAGATGAATATTTAGAAAACTGGGATGATTCCGTTTGATTTCCGGTTGAAGTTTTTAGTGTGATTTGTTTCGACAACAATAATTGGTCCCTTGAGCTTCTTTTTTTATGCCTGGAACCATTTCCGATGTCACTCCAACCCATAACCGTTTCGAAACATCTCGTTTATTGTGATTTTCTCGGATTTCCTTGATTTTCATTCCACAGTGTTGGTAGATAACAACACTGACAGAAACAACAAAATAAAGACAGCATGATTGAGTTTAACTATAAATACATTCAATTTTTACTGTTGACGCCGGCAGACTGGCTAAAACAAGTTCGGACAAGGTTGATCGGCCGTCATGATGACGGTCAGTGTGGTAGTATTTGGTTCAATCGTCCGAGTTCAGCCGTCTGTAATATCCTTTATATCAAGTAATTCATTAGCGCATTGAACATCCAAACATTGGTCAAGGACCATTTAAGTCAGCAATTAGACATAAGCACTTTTAACAATTTTTAATATAAATATTATATAATATACATTTAGAAGTACTGAGCAAGCAAATATACAGATTGTGGAAAGTCCATTCAAGTCATACCATTCACACCAGTACGACAAGGAAAATATGAGAAAAACTACTCAAAAGAGAGAGAAGAATAATTATGGGCAGTTAGCGATGGGCGTATTTAGTTCCAGGGGCTGGAAGGATGTTCATCGCCACCCCATTTTACACAAAATATCATTTGTACAAATAAATCTCCGCTTCTGGCAGCAGCGGTTGAAATAGGGGGGCGATGAACATTCTTCCAGCACCTGGAACTAAATACGCGTATCGCTAACTACCCACAATTATTCTTCCCTCTCTTTCAAGTAGTTTTTCTCATATTTTCCTTGTCGTACTTGTGTAAATGGAGTGAATGGAATGGACTTTTCGCAATCGGTATAAGATTTGGTTCCGACAAGAGTCTAGCCATTAAATTACATTGTAAGCGAGTAATATGAGATTTTTAAGAACCAAATGAAGTAATTGGTGGAAACATCGGTTATCATTCAACCGAGTTTAAGTGTTTGATACAACGCGCACTATGGAGCGTTTAGACTTTGAAATAAAAAAAGGTCGCTTAACCACTCTTTTTCTTCTCAGTTGCCATGCTGAATCCAACATCTGAACATTGATCCAAAACAAAAACTCACGAGAGGCTTCAAACGAATGCCGCCAAGCATTCTTGGTGTTTGCTAAATCATACATACCATATCAAAAATAAACGAACGAATCTCTTCCCTTCTAATAAATCAACTGGCTGTAAATATTATGTTCAAGCAGAAAATAGCTCTGAGGAATAACTCAACGTAACCGGTATTCATTTTATAATTATTTTTGGTTGAATTATTGTTTGATCTATCTCAGGAATTCGCTGTTTGAAGTCCAGCCACTCGGCAATATTCTCCCATAAATAATATGATCTTTATTTGATAATACAAAAACAATACAATATAATCCCCTATTTTCCGAATTTTCTACTAATTTTAAGTTGAATTGAACTGTTTTACAAAATTTTGTATCATGAAAGTTATTTCCAAATCCTACGCATCCAAGCGATTTATGAAGCCATGTTGATTTTGATTTGGTATATTATTTTTGCTACCAATTTGAGGTGATCTGGTATATTATATAAATGTGTTCAATATTTAGTTGATTGGTTTCCCAATATTGTCGTGTTTGATTAAATTTTTTTGTGAAATTGGTTCTTGAGCAAAAAAGATAAATAATTGATAAACGCCTCAGTTATCTCGAAAACTTGATTAGACATTTTGCAACATCCCTGACTGATAAATTCTGCTCATCTCTGTGGTAATGGTGGTGGTAATATTATCTTCAAATTCCTGAATGTGAGCAGGTTTTGTTTAATAAACAATGTTTTTCGAGTGATCTCACAGGTCCATTTGATGAAACAACGCCTTCCAATCCACTGAAAAATATTATTCAGGCACCATCTTACTGCAGCCAAATATCGTCGCTTGGGATACTGTTATTGTCTGAGAGTTTCGCTAATCTGAATACGCCAGACCTTTTGAGTCCTCAATGGAATAGGAACCAATTATTTCGTTGCCTATTATCCCAGCCTATACAATCAGTTCCTAAGGATATTGGATGTGGGATTAACGCATCCAACCAATATTTTGAATTATGCTGATAAACGTTTCCAGTTATAAAAAAATTGGCATTATTGCAAGACATAACTTAACTTGCAAAACTTAAGTAGTTTGGATCGTTTTGATTTTTCCATCATAATGACTGCTAGCTGTTCACGTAAATGGAAATGGAACTTATTTCCACGTGAAATTTTTATTACGGAAAGAATTTCTATATGTGAATTTGATCAAATTCCTTTCCTTTTTCACTTTCTTAATTCCCATTTCCCATGCCACAATTCAATTTAATTTAAGATTGGTTACATCCATAAAATGTTCGTGATATAATTGCAGTTCAGTTTATGTATAACCTTTTCAGATGTACGTACTTTGAATAAGTAACTAAACTTTTGCTCAATTATTATTTAATATATTGAAGTTCTGTAGAATTGCTTTTTATGTGGTTTTAGTCAAATTTCACTCAAAATTAAAATATTGGTCATATTTTGTATGGAATCAACCATATTCCCATCTTTTATAGCCTGATGATGGTAATGTCTTACCGAAACTAGTAATAAAAGTTGATTGGTCCTATTTTGAACAATACATTTGATTGTGGTTTGACTTGGAGTTTATTGACACCTTTTGACATAATTCCAATGTTTATTAGAAAAACATCAAAATTGAAATCTATTTTCAATAAACCAAAGTAGAGTTAGTTTAAATTTAAAACCTCATGGGTGCTGCGTCACAGATGTGCAAATTACCAAAATCGGTACAACGCGGCAAAACCTCATGTATAGCAGTAAAGTTAAAAACATCGTTATTTGAAGTTGAGTTGTTGAGTTAACTTTACTACCATACATGCGGTTTTGCCGCGTTGTACCGATTTTGGTCATTTGCACATCTTTGACGTAGCACCCATGGGGTTTTCAACTAGCTCTACATAACAGCTTTTGTATTTACCAATGAAATTCGATACTACCATAATCATCTTAACACCAACAACACAGATTGTCGGACTGGTCCTTGTAATATCTTTCTTCAGTCATGTTGAAAATATTATGGACACAAAGACAATTCTTCGAAATATAATAACACAGAATGAACCAGAAATACAAAAAACACTCCGTGTACACAACACAGTGAACAACGCGATAATGGATGTTTGAATTAATACAAGTTCGTTGCTTGTCGTGAGGACGCACGCGCATATCGAACTCTACTGTTCTACGTCACAACCAATACAAATGCGCTTTTGAAAACCGTCAAATAATTTGAATTTTTCGGCATTATAAATTCGTTATAGTGATTGTTTAGTGACCAAAAAAATTGGTTTTTTCATGCCAGTCGTTTTTATGCAATGTATTTTTACGATCTATACCTAGCACATTTTTGGTAATTGGAATTTCAGTCAAGTTTCCTATTGTAATAGTCGTACAGGAAGTTGGTTAAAAAAATATGAACTAACTTTATTTTAGACCATAGGGAAAATTTCATTAAGAAAAGTTGTTCAGGATTAAAAGTTATTTTCAAATAGGTACTTGATATTGTTTATTTGTTTGAAAAAATCCAATACTTTCTCTGCTATAACTTTCAGTACAAGTTTATTTCATTTGTTCATCTAAATTTCTAAAGATTTATTTCCTCAAATTCATGAAGCATAAAATGTAATGCATCCATGATAATACTTCAAGGTCATAGCAAAGAGAATATTGGAAAAAAGTTTAATTGTAAATGAACAATACTATTTGAAAATTATTTCATATCTTCAATATCGCTTGTAGGCCAGTGCAATTAGTTTTTTTTAAGAAAAAATTAGTAACAGCCAGGGACCCTTAAAAAAGTATACTTTGGGGTATAGCTAACACAGGAAAAATAATTTAAACAAAGTTTGAGTGGAAATGTGTAAATGGGGAGGTTTTTTAGGGGTTGAAAACTTACTTTTGCATTTTTAAGGCAGAAAATGACTTTTTAGCGCAAAATGTTGTACAGAAAAGTTGTAGATAATAAAAAAATGAACAACTTTTGAATGAAAGATTTTTCAACATAACCTCAAATTCAAGGTGAAAATGGCAAAAAACCGTTTTTTCTCTTTTTTAATTTTTTTCTCAGGCAAAAAAAATGCAATTTGCATGAAACTTGGTGAAAGTATATCTTTTTTTATGCTACATAAGCACAATTTTTTTGCACAACCATAAAAAATTATTTTCCGAAATATTTGAGATTTTTC
>CAJUYI010001020.1:0-13492 GCA_910591695.1 Galerucella pusilla | reverse complement strand
TTTTTTTGAAAATTAACCTTTTTTTTCGAAAAATCTCAAATATTTCGCAAAATAATTTTTTTTGGTTGTGCAAAAAAATTGTGTTTATGTAGCATAAAAAAAGATATACTTTCACCATGTTTCATGCAAATTGCATTTTTTTTTGCCTGAGAAAAAAATTAAAAAAGAGAAAAAACGGTTTTTTGCCATTTTCACCTTGAATTTGAGGTTATGTTGAAAAATCTTCTCTCAAAAGTTGTTCATTTTTTTATTATCTACAACTTTTCTGTACAACATTTTGCGCTAAAAAGTCATTTTCTGCCTTAAAAATGCAAAAGTAAGTTTTCAACCCCTAAAAAACCTCCCCATTTACACATTTCCACTCAAACTTTGTTTAAATTATTTTTCCTGTGTTAGCTATACCCCAAAGTATACTATTTTAAGGGTCCCTGGCTGTTACTAATTTTTCCGATTTTAGCCAATTTTTTCCGTAATTGCACTGGCCTATTGAGAACCTTCAGAATTTTGAGTTTAAGTTTTCCATATGTATCCAACTTACTAATACACATCACGATAATACTAAAATTTATTGGAAACATGACTCTTTTCCTGTGACTATTCTTCGTAATAGCTATTTAAATAGTCAGTATTAATTTTGTGAAATTTCCCTTTGTACCGAAACAAAACAAGACGATTTGGATTTCGAAAAGAACAGAAAGGAGGAATATGAAGACTTCTGAATGAAGTGTTAGGAAAAATTCGGAGCGTACTGAAGGTAATTTGAATCAAAGGAAGATGCAGGATGATCGATTATAATGTTTTCGAGAACAGATGTAGACGCGGAAGTTGAAGATCTGAAAAACAACAAAATAATTCACTCCAAGTGATTCACTCCTTGGAGTTCTTACTTCTTTGAGTCGTCGCTTTCATTTCAGCTATGGTCAATGTGAATTCAAGCTTTATCTCAACCTACAAAAACACTGACTAAAAGCTTACGAAAATATTTTTTGAACAGCTGCTTTTTTTGTATTTGAAGCAAATCCTACATGCACGAATACGAGTGTAGGTAATATTACTAAAAAGCATTTTCTCTATAAACGCACGGAAAACATTGTAAAAGTGTTTTAAAAAATTTTGCGTGTTTTAAAATTCTCTGGCAAATATTAATCCATACGACTGATTTTATCAAACAACTGTCGCCAACTGTTAATTAGTTCCGTCTTACTGTATTTTATCATAACTTTTAAATGGTGAATATATTTTGCTGTAATTCTTCATAAGCAAATTTTCCGACAGTCAGTCTCCCAGTTTGATTTAGTTTGATGGAACTTTGTGAAATACATTATAAGCCGCTGTGAAAAAAAGATTTAATTTAAATGAGCTCTTGTAGAATCCAATAGTCAAATTCTCTCTATTTTTCAACTTACGTTTCTTATGCTGACTATGAACCATGATGATTTTATTATTAAAAATTACATTACTAATAGGGTGAGGATTACGATCAGACATCTCACGAAATATTCATGATCTTGGTTTTTATGGAAAATTACAGTTGAAAACGGGTGAATCCGTTGGGAAAAACTTTTTTTTTCCACTATCCTTAACAAAAGTGGGCTTTCATACAACCATGTCTAACTGGAAAGCTGGCGTCCTTCCCTATTCATCATAGCTGGACACCTTTGACTCTCTAGAGCGGCAAAGTTATTTCTCACGTGGTTTTCTCCATAATTCAATTGAAATGACATGGAAAATGGGGAAATAGTAGAGCTACTGAATGTTTCATTAATATTGATGATTAAAAAAAAAATCAGAACACTCCAACAACTATTCGATTATTCTACGTCACCAGTTGAGAATATTCAAATTTTACGAAAATGATTTGTAGCACTGTTAATTGATGGTTTCAACTGACGCCATACTGTGATGGATCGTGTGGATCGTATTGTAGTGACATCTAGCGGCAATTATCGAAAGTAGGCCTGAGGTAGAAAAATAGGTAACTACTAAGGGTAATTAATGTGGCACCATCTACATTTTAATCACTTAAAAATGTCAATGTTGCCATGTTTCAATTATGAACAAACTAGATATTACAGTGTTCCTGTGGAAACCCGAGACACCTTAAATATATTTGTGATATTAATAAAAGTGGAAAAGTTAGCTTTGTCCATAATAGAAGTGTGGCAAATAATAAATATTTATGTTTTTAACTCAAAACAAATAAAGTACACAATTGTGAGAAACCTTTTTTTCCAGTATATATTATGTATAAACTTAATAATTTTAAAATGTACACGAAAACATAACATTCATAATACCACAAACATATTTGAGGTGTGCGTCTTGGTTTTTTACAGGGACTCTGGAATATCTAGTTAGTTTATAATTGAAACATGGTAACATTGACATTACTAAGTGAGTTAAAAGTAGATAGCTGTACACTACTACTAACTACTACTAAATGTGCAGGCGAGCCTTGTCCTGGACAACTCAAGCCAAGGTTCCGACACTGAGGCCACTGGCGGGCCCATTGTGCCATTCCTGCTCCCTAGGCATCCATGAAACCGAGCCCTTCAATAAAGGCCTCAACCTTTTTCAATGGATGTCTGCTTGTGTCTCCAGGGGCCATAACAGGGACTCCGAAGATTCGCCTGCGTAGTACAGCCCAGTGTGGACACTCTAAGAGAACATGGACTGACGTTTCGTCACACCGAGAGAAGAGTTCTTTATAGACAAATAAACTGATTTGTTTGACCCCCCTTTGTTTAATACTAACATTGCTTATTCAATATTAAGAAGCCATATTAACGTTAAAAGATTGGGAAATTTTGATATAAACAAATGATTTATTCGAGTGTAATTTCTTTAATGTGGAGAAATTTGTTCTTCTCCATGCACACCTTTATACAATTGTTTTTCAGAAACTATAAAAGTTTACGAAGCACTATATAATATTTTGTAATAAAATATAACGATGCTATTTGGGTAAAATAGTTATTTTCCTAACAAGTGCGGAAAGTGATACTTTCCCGCACGCGACTGCAGTTGACCCGAACGACGCGAAGCGGAGTTCGGGCAAGAGGTCAAGGGCGGGAAAGACACTTTACGCATGAGTTAGGAACATTATTTTTTCTACGACCGTATATACAAAAAATCATATCAACCCATTTTTCAAAATTTATTTTATTTTAACATACATATAAAAAACTTAGACCAAAAACTATTATTATTATTATTATCAATTATTATTATAAATATTAATATTAGAAACACAATTTGTTGCATTCTGTGAATTACTTAAAATTGCCGGTCCAGTAGAGTTATTTGGTGTTAACTGGTGAGTGAATGACCTTGATGAGGATGGCATCGTTTGCAGGTCACATAAAGATGACGATGAAGGTGACGGCAACAATTTTAAGTCATTTGTAGATGAAATAATTTCATTTGATATATTTTTCTTCTATCAAACCCGGGTGGTTTGATAGTTGTTTTGTGACACTACTTTAAAGAATTTACAAGGTTATATCAAAATATTTTCATTATTTTATATTTTCAGAAAATTAAAAATGCAACAAAAAGCAAGAAAACAATATGTTGATTTTATTTGATGGACTATTTATTCACCTGGTGTAAGAATAGTTATAACTTCCGAAGTAAAAAATTATCTAATAAGGTCAAAATTTGCATAATTTTACTTTCCCGCACTAGTGCGGGAAAGTGACACTTTCAAAGCTAAAATGCGTGCGGGAAAGTGGGTTAAAGCGCACGGTAGTAGAAAAATTGTTTTCCTCACCCAGAAAAGAACCTAACATCTTGAATAATATTCCATCAATTTAGAACAACAAATTAAATTTTCATAGTAAATCATTTGAAAGTATTGACAGAGATTTACATTTTTTAAATAAGCCTATAGATTATTAGCCTCAAATAACATCTACTTCATACCGAAAAAATAAGTATTTGAGTATATTTGTACATTTATTGTTACAAAAGCAACTTTTTCAATCCAAATCTCATATTTCTTCACCCATAAGAAATCACATTAGCCCACAAATTATGTGGCAATTAATATAAAGAACTGTCACCCCACCCTGCCCTATTATTCAGAATCGTACCGGTCGTTAGGAGTGAGTCAGTGAAATTCATAGATAAAGGATATAAGTATTATGTGAAATTAGATGAGTTTGTGCAATTTTACTGATTATTGTGAAGTTTGTGGTTAAAGTGTTCTGGACAAAAACGATTCTAATAATATAGAAATGAATGAATTGTTAAACACATGCATGGCGATTCCCGAAATTGTGAGATCTCTTTGAAGGTAAGGAAATAAATGTTAGCTTACATTCAAGTAGGTAGAAGTAGCAAGCAAGCGAAATGTACTTCAAAAATACACATTTCTCAAATAAACCTGTCAAATCTAGGTACTCCAAAAAACTACTATGCATGGGAAAAGCATTAATGAACACACTTACGGTTAGACAAAGGGTTATGTTTTAGATCATATAGGTATGTTTAATTTTAAAAATGTATGATTTCCTATTTTAAAAATGTATAGCTTTCATTTTAATAGATCAAAATATTCAGCAACAAGTCTTTTATTCCTATCCTGCATTCCTACTAAACAGTTTCATGCATAAATAAAGAAGACAATTGATTTTTATTAGATTTAAACATGTTTGTCATAAAAATACTGTCATTTTAATCCGTGTGAAGACTAACCATCGACGCAATATATTGTTCATCAAAATTATGGTTCGGTTATGATGAATATGTTTAATTTTAGTAAAAATTGATAGTTTTCTTTAAAAACATTCGTTTCCAGCAAATAAATATAATTTGCTGGGACGATACATTTTTTACAAATAAAAAACGTATCGTTAACCCAAACAATATATTTTTTTTTGGTGAAGAAATATATTTTACCGAGACAATACATTTTTTTATGATAAAGAAATGTAATTCTGCCATAAAGTAATTTTTTTGTAATGAAACAATATAGTTAGCTTGCAAAAATAAGTAAGTATCTGTTATTGGAAAACTACTTTATTTAATTAAAATGCTTTCAAAGGTTAATATAACTATTTTGTCATTGTTCCTTAATAAATAATGTTCGAGACAAACATGATACATTTTCACAAGAAAAAATATAATTTTCGATAGATGATTCATTTTATTAATGACAATGAATATGGTTTTATTCATAGGTAATATCACTTCCCGAACTTGAAACAAATCCTTTCTTAACGACAAATTAAATATTACTTAGGCCATATGGAAAATCATATTTCTTTGATTCAATAAGATTTTGATTGTCACAAATAAATCTTTTTCTCGGTGCAGTCATGCCGCTACCCCTACATAGGGAACTTTCCTCTACTCCTAAGTTGTGGAGGTATTTCCTCATACAGCAGTGCCCTGTTAGGAGTCCTGCTATCTTCCTTAGGCTACTCCTTGGTAGTTCAGTGGCTGCCCTGGCGTGTCCATCAGTCCATCCCTTCAGTAGAAGTTTGGATTGTCTAGGACCCTGCAGAGCATTCCAATGAGCGAGGTGCTGATTCCTCAGCCACTTCTTCGTCTCCTTGCGTATTTTTTGTTTTGTTAGGCCCAGGGTCGGGCCCGGGCCGCAGAAAGGAGCTGCCGCCCCTTCCGCAGCCAGTGCATCCGCCATCTCATTGCCTTCAAAACCAGAGTGGGCTGGAATCCATTCTAGCCGCACCACGTTCCGCCTTGAAATATTAGCAAGTCGTTCTCGACATTCGTTAGCAAGTTCTGAGTTGCTGGTATACCCACTCAGGGCTTTAATTGCTGCCCGACTGTCGGAGTATATGGTTATGTGTCGATCCACATAACCTCTGTCTAGGTTTATCTGCGCACATTCCAAGATAGCATATATCTCGGCCTGATATGCAGATACACCCTCACCCAATGATACACAAACCTGTGTTCTTGGGTTCTTGGAGTAAATTCCAGCCCCTGCTCTATCACCGGAGCATGAGCCATCTGTGTACCAGACGGTCCCATTAGGCTGTGTATTCCTCTCTTTTTCCCAGGACTCTCTGTCCCGTATCATGGCCCTGTATGGGGTAGCGAAGTAGTACTTACACAGGCATTCATCAGCCGCTCGAGCCAGAACTGGAATATCTTCCAGGAGCCGGAGCCTCTTGACGTGCCTGCATGCACTCTTCCCCTCTTCGCACGCATCCCAGCCGTTTCAAGCGCAGGAAAGCCCTCCCCGCCTCAGCCTCAATCACATGGTGGAGAGTCCGAAGACCAAGGATCACCTCCATCGCAACAGTTGGTGCAGTCCTCATGCAGCCAGTTGCCCCCAAACTGACCACCCTTTGAAGGCGTGCCAGTTGCGATCTAGCCGTGACCAAGGTTACCCTCGGCCACCAGACCAGAGCCGCATATGTGAGCATAGGCAGCATAATCACTCTATAGAACCATATGATCGTTTTGGGGGTCAGTCCCCACCTCGGACCAATGGCTCTCCTACAGGCCCAATACGTGTTTGTCACTTTGCTTAGGCGACTATCAAGATGAGCCTTCCACGTCAGTGATTTATCAAGGATCACTCCTAGATACTTCACCTGTTCAACCACCGGCAGTGGTACTCCATCAAGATTTAGACCCTCAGGTCTTATACCTCTCTTTTTGGTGAAAGCAACTATCTCAGCCTTGGCAGGATTAACTGCAAGTCCGTGCTCGTTACACCACCCATGTACCCTATTCAGAGCCCTTTGCATGAGGTCCCTGAGAACGGTAATGTGCCTTCCAACAACACGGACAACGATATCATCGGCATACCCAATCGTTAGAAAGCCCTCACCGTTTAAAAGGGTTATTAGCTCGTGGCTGTACACTAATTACAGTTTCTGATTTCCCAGTTTTCTACCTTGTACCTACTTTCAATACGTGCCGCTAGATAGCACTACAATCGATCCACCGCAATATGGCGTCAAATAAAACCATCAATTCTCTTGGATCGTAAGACCCTGGTATCAACATTGCTATTGTTGAAATTCAACATTGAACTTCATTGTCGTTATGTTTTATTATTATTCCGGTTGGTTTATAGTTTTTATCCGTTCTTTTGCATTTCCAATATAAATTGATAAATAACTCCAACTACGTACTTCGAGCAGAAAGCTATTTGCCGCTAGTGCGTCGCGCAGCAGCTTTTAATCTCCGATTTTTGATCGGGTTTTCAAGCTTAGCATAAATTTATGTAAAAACAAGAGAAAACTGATTATTACTAGACTACGAAACATTCATCTACGACCATTGTCATCACTGTAATTTAATTGGGATTGAGACTCTTAATCTCAACTTCGGTTCCCACGTTGGGCTCTACTTTTTGTACCGCCCTATCATTCCTGGAACGCAGGACTCTTTGTTTTTTCGAACATTGATCTTCAAGCTACAGCCCAATATTATTATTATCAAACTGAATATCGTCACCGTCAAAGACGAAGTTGGTGCACAACACATGGAAATAGTAAAATTTGTACTACGTTAGCGACAATTCGTATATCTGTGAACCACAGAATATGATCCTGGATTGACATTGTCAATAGTCATACAGTGAAAAAAAATTATCATTATTCACAAATGACCGAATGAATCAAATGAGAGAATTAATATTACCTACTCCTATTGGAAATAATAATTACTACGGTTATAGCCCATTTCTGGTTTACAATAATGTATTGTTGGTAAATATTATCAATTTTATGATGAAGGCTCCAAACACTATGTATAGCTGCACTGTAGTTCAATTCTGATCAATTCTGTCATATAGAAGCTGTGTATAAAGGTGAGCTCTGAATAGGTGGACCTTACCTTGTTTATTGGGACAAACAAACGAGACTCCGAAGCCAGAAAACTGCCCAGATGTGTAGTATCTCAATGCAGGGTACTCAACCAACCTTCCAGGCCAGTTAAAATGGGACCAAACAGTGAATTCAAGTGAATGGTATACTTGATAAAATATCGCTAACCAAATATCTGAGTAGCATGCGGAGGTAAGACAAAATCAAAGAACCAGCTCAGTTGTTCAAGGAAACAGGAAGAGAAGTGTTGAGTATGATAGATTAGATGCCTGAAATGGAAATATCTAGTAGTAGACTACATCTACAACTATAAACCGCTGTGTGAAATAGTTTGTAAATGGTTTGGATATGTTATTTGAGCACCTGTTGATGATGGTTCGGCCTCGTAGTAGTCAGTATTGGCAAGATCCACAATCAATATAGAAATTATGAATCTTAAAATCCTATCAATACAAATCCTCAACTTGAGATTTTTCAAAAGCACATGCTTCCAGTGTCCAGTATTTTGTTTAAACTTAACCAAGAAGCACTCTCACAAAAACAGCAATATTAGGCTAATGTTTCCCCCTTCTTCTTCGAATGTTCAGCCTTGTAGAACCACCCATAGTCAGGATCAATCAATTTTATTTTTCCAATCAATAAACCACCACATTTAGGTAGTACACTCGTAACAATTTTATCAGCTACCATCTCTCTAGCACCTTTTTTGTGTAAATCGACTTGTGAAAATAAACAGAAAGGATATATGGGTTAGTTTTATACAAATAAAATACAAACTGATCCACTCCAATACAGCGGACCTTATTCTATACATTTTCTTGTACAAATAAAGTTCACCTTATCAATATCCTCGGTGTCGGGGAGTTAGGAGTTAGAGACGCATGATGATCTTTATCATAACTACATGGCAGATATTCAGATGTCGGATCTTTATTAGTACTACTCTCTACACGATCTTGAAACAAAATATTCTTGGACAAATGTTTTTTGAAACAAAAATTTAAATTGAAATAACACACCCTAACTGGGAAAACATGGCTTCTTGTCTTTTATTGATAGTCTTAGAATCCATTAACCTCTAGACTCCATTATAATTTGTTATTATATTTATATTTAAATCGTCTTTCATATGAAATAACAATAACCACATTAACCACTGCACAAAATTTAAAAGTCAGTAGTAGCATAACCCTAAAATATGACATAGCATTCGTGTGTCAACAAAATACTCGTGAATTGCTTAGGCTATGGTCAGAAAGTAACTGTTTTGTGGTTTACCGTCCCGAAAAGTAACCAGAAAATAGTGGTTGCTGAAAATCCGGTAATTTTTGGAACACGGTTTCATGAAATATGGTTAATGAACTGTCAAACTAGTAACCAGCCTTAGGAGCCCACTTACTTCTGGTTTCGACTGTCATCGCTGTCACGCGACATGCATTATTATTTTTTATTATTTTTGTTAGCTGATTATTCCAGATTATTCCACCATTGTCAACCGAAGCGGTTAACCGTAGTTACGGATAGTTACTTTTGGACCATATTATAGCCTTAGTGTATGAAGGTGTCATGTATTGACAAAGTAACATAACCTCTTTTTCCACTGAAAATATTCATTGTATGCTTGACATGGCGCCTTAATCGAAAAAAAAAAAATTAAGACATCACAATCTAGGATTTTCTGATTTTTGGAGGTTGAGTCTATACCAGGGAAAATCAAAAATGCCAATAAGTGATTTGAAAAAATGTGACATAACACCTTCATACACTTATGTCTCCAAATAATATAACTTTTATTCAAAACTTTTTTTGAATTCCCGAAATTAATGAGAATATGTGGGGGTCAAAATGTAATGAGAAACCCCATACAGTGTATTTAATTAGTTACTTTCGAACTGTTATATTGTATGACGGCCAAAAGAACCTCTTGAATGTGAAGAGGCCTTTCGGTTTGTAATTAAAAGGGTATTGAATTACTTGCGGATAATTTGGGGAAGGTTGTTAGGTCATCATCGAATACAATCCCTTTTAATAACTATAATAATGGGTATCATGGCAATAAAACATTGTTTCGGATTATATTTGGTACAATAAAGTCCATTGTAATTCTAACCCATTACAAATTCCAATTAATTTCTAATATCCAGAAACTAATAGCACATGGAATATGAATGTAATTACTCAGACATGTACAGCTTATTGCATTGAATGACATACATAATACGGATTTCACCAAATCAATACATAACAGAGTTTCCTCCCTTTGATTTATCTTTGGTCATTTAGTGTAGTCTTTAACGACGAATATAATATGGAGTGGTCATTACAGGGTGTGTAAACTTTCCTGCCTAACGCAGACTACAAATACTATGTGTGATTTTATGCTCTTCGAAACTAATTTATCTTTATCTCCAAAAGTATCACCCGAGTAAGCTAGCGCCCCTTGAAGATGACTATGTTGAGCTTTAATTTCTGACAAATTTAATATTAAATCAACTATATAATCCAATGAATGGTTTGAAAATTTTCATAATGTCGGAAAATAATTCGAAGATCGCATACAATATTTTTTCTACTACCTTTAGCTTAATCAGACTTTTGATAGAAATAACTAGTTACTTCACAGACTAGGTCGTTGAATTATTTAGATTTTTCCACTAGTGCGTAAAGTAAAGATAGTGGAACTAAGAAAAATTTGTGCCTTTGCGTTTATTTATGAATGTTCAACAAACATGACATATATAACGTCAATTCTTGTTGATTTGACAAATTCAGTGGTATTTTTAGAGTATTTTTTAAAAACCACCATCTTTGAGGAGAGCTATCGCCCTCAGGAGAAACTTTGGATTAAGTTGAGTTAGGTTACATGGGTATGAAATCACATCCAGCATCGTATGATAGTAGAGTTTTTATACACATTGTATGGGTCAGACAAGATATTCATTCTCAAGATCCATGTTGGTTGATCATATGGCTTTTTCCGATTCTCAGATGCAGTTGAAGGATAAAGTACGCTTCAAAGGCTCATTTGTATCTATCCATCTGAACAAAATTCAAATTGCTCACAGACCAGGATTAGATTAAATCGGATGAGGTGGCTATTCCACTGCGAACTTTTCAGGTCTATTGTCATCCTCTGAATCCAGATTACATTCTCCAGCTCGACTACTTTTGAGTAGCTAATCAGCCTCGAGACTGAATATCCCATGTAATTTCATGCCGCTTCTCATCGCCTACAATAAAACCGCTTAATCGCCAGGCAATCGCAGGTGACACAATCTGCACATGGCTACTTTTGTCAACCTGATTATCTCGGCGTGCCTGTTAAGCTTACAGTTCCCTGTTAAAATACCTACCAAAGCTTTGACAGTATTTCTGTCTTTGCTTATTAGATCTGACGTAACATTTGGCTAATGTGCTGTGATGAAAAGTCTCTGTCTCGGTGAGATTACTCACCATTCTAGAGATTTATGTGTTACCCACTTCCTCCTGGCCATATCTATTATCGACTTTGTGATGCTGCAGATGGGTTCGGGTCCAATGAATGGCACTGGTAAGCCTCATGTGTCCGTTTCATCCGCCAATTCGTTGCCCTTATGACTCTCGTGCCCTGGTAACCAGGCTATCGTGACCGTGCAATGGTTTCCAATTGCGATTGAGGCACTAGTTTAGAATTGACCTCTATTCAGTACAGCTTTGCTATAGGTGAAAATGGCATCCGAACAGAATGTCCCTCCCTGCCTTTCAATTTCTCCAACGCATTGGTAAATCGCCGTAACATCCGTTTGGAAAGTTGGGATTTTCTTAGATAGGCTTGGAGCCGTCCATTTACCAGGTTGCCGTAGCCTGTATGGGTTCACCTTTTTTCCAGTCTTCCCCACCTGATATATTCCGTAGCCGTTGCGTCAAAGGCTCGCCCCAAGCCAGTAGTTAACTTGTGAATTAGTCAAATTAATGTGATCATCATTTTATTATGAATTATCATTTTTATATTCTCCCAGAAAAAAAAATTGACTTTTGAAGAGTGATTGTGGTAATTAGAAAGAAAACCACCCATCAAGTTTTATTCACACATTTGGAAATATAAACTTTGTTGTTTTGTTTCCTTTATGGTAGAACTAACTATTTCTGGTGCCCTTTCATGGAAATAGATTCAATAATTCATTTATCTACGTTTAACGGAAAGTAAACAAAAACATTTTTCACTTCACTTGATCGAGTAACCCCATTTCTGGGATAATCCCGAAATGACACATTCAAATCGAATATATCCATTTTCAGCTTTTAGGCACAAAACCATAAAAGAAATGGCTTCGGTTCGCAAGGTTTTTCCGAAGTCCTTCGAGACACTTTTTTTCCTTCAGGGAAAACGGCTGGAAAACCTGCTAACAACAAGTATATTATTCGAATAATAAAGGGGAGTGTCAAGTTTTCAGAGTGCCTTCTTTTTATCATAGTGACGAGAAAAATCTCCCACAGATTTTCTTATTCTTTCGACCCAAAGGATCGGTTAAATTGGGTCAATTTCGTTGGGGGAGATATCACGGACACATTTGCTGTATATTTTAATATTAATGTACGAGGTATATCATACAGATGGGCAAGGATCCATTAAAAAAATTGTAACAAGAATGTTGTTTGTGACCTAACATATTCCAGTGACTCTCAGATAAATGCTTGAAAAGGATTTAAATCAAATAGGTTTGATGCAACTGTGGACTTGTAGAAACGGCTAATTCGGTGAAAATCGCCCCACTTTCCAATTGATCTCACCAAAAGATCTTAATAGTAAAAATAATCAGATAGCACTGGAGCTCTTGGCGATGGCTCCTCTTTATTGCCAACTAGAAAACTACACTTTTACGGCTTCTCAAAATCCTGGAAAAACCTAATTTAATACAATGCACGGTTGCACCAACCGACCGTGAAAAAAGTCGATACAATAACCGTTGATCGACCGATTAATCGATGATTCTCCGATTTTTCAAAATACCAGTTGCGCCAGGAAAAGTTACAGTTGGTATTTGAACCTACCGTTAAATGTGAAGTGAAGTGAGCGTTTAAACTACAACCTTTCATTATACGTATTATAAATGTCATATAAAATGGAAAGAAAAGAGGAAAGATATTGAATTCAAAAATAAGGTTGCAAATTTACTTTAATGGTAATTATTTCATGTAATACCACATTGGTATTATATATCATTAAAGTTAGCTCAAAATATATTTTTTACTGATTTGAATTTCAAAAAAAAATTGTTAATCAAATGAATTCGTAATGCATTCCCATTTCGTTCCAATTCAGCATCTTTATGTTCCGCTTCAATTTTATTTTCAATATGTTGATCCCAATAAAATTCAAAAATATCGTTCTCTATTGCAAAATTATGTAATACAGATGTGCCAATGATTATCCTCAATACTTTTTCAACCTATATTTGCATTTCCACAAATAAAACAGGAAAGCGTCGTTCCCAAATTGCGAACAGTATTTCAATACCATTTCTAGTACTAATATGTGAGTTTTGATAATTATTTTGGGATAGTGTTTAGGGGTTACCTAGTGGTGTAAATATGTGGTTTGTGCACATGTACCCTCCATTGCCTATAAAATGACTGCTGAAAAACTCATTATCAAGAAACCCAGCACGAATTAAACTGTCGTTATGAATAGTTTTTTTTTT
>CAJUYI010001019.1:0-67553 GCA_910591695.1 Galerucella pusilla | reverse complement strand
AAAATTATTAAGTTGTTTATGTGCTCGACCAACCTATGCCCCTAACACAATATTCATTAAAAATCTCATAATAAAATATCAAGCATGTGAAAAAATTAATAACATAATCCATATTATTTATAAGTTTTATAAAATTTATTGTATTTAAGTACAATTCAAGAATAATGTTTTTTAAAACTAGAAAATGAGAGAAAAATCAATTTATTAAACAAATATTCAATAATTTATTAATTGTCATCGTTGCCATCGAAATCCTCAATTTCGTATTTACTACTCGAGTCCTCGGATTGGTCATCATCTACTTCGTTTGTTTCTGCAATAGTAAAATAAAACCTAGTTAATTATAAATAATTATAAATTTGTATAAAATATTTTTCTGTTATTATTACATACCTGACATGGTTTTCAGAGAATCACTCACATAATTAGGTAATTGATCCCCTTCAAACCATTTAAAATGGTATTTATCATTTTCCAAAATCCAACCATTATTTTCTGGTTCATATGTTGTTGGGTTTTTCAAATGAGCATTGTTCCATATGCAACATATATAATTTGCTCGAAGTAATTGTTGGAATATCTCACTTTTGCAAGGTGGTAAGCAACTAGCGTCAAAATTTCGCAACTTTTTCTTATTAA
This sequence comes from Galerucella pusilla, assembly GCA_910591695.1. Lineage (NCBI taxonomy): Eukaryota > Metazoa > Arthropoda > Insecta > Coleoptera > Chrysomelidae > Galerucella > Galerucella pusilla. Next base: position 66,914 of record CAJUYI010001019.1, on the reverse strand, counting down.
AAGCTTCGTTCACATCAGACACGGTATAAGAATCAATAAAAATTTGTAGCCTAGCTTTATCAACATCATTTAAATTACCAACATTATATAGATAGCATATAAAAGTTTGAATAACATTAAATATTTCTTGCTGTTTTATATTCTCTTCTTTGATTTTGCTGTGACCAAAATTCATAAAGGCTTGCTGGAATTCTACATATTTCTTCAATATTTTAAACGGTTTCAACTTCGCTTTTCTGGAAAATGTAGGATTGTAGTCACATCCTGTGATTGCATGTAATCCAGGTAAGCTTTTACAAACAGATTCTCCCAATTTTGTGTGTATCTTAGCATTGTCTAATATAGACAATGATCTTAGTTAGGTCCACATATCTTAAGTTATTTCCAGTTCCTGTAAGCATCCAAACGTGCGATTCATCATTCAGACGGTGCATATGACCCAGCATTATAGCAGCAATATCAGTATCAATAGTTCGGATTACAATGTTTGCTTCATAGTTGATTTTACACGCATGGTACACTATCTTGGTATCTGCTTCTTCATGCTCCGGGCAAGACAACTCCTCAATGATACTTGTCATAACTTTGTTGGCCTCATTAACAGTAAATGAATGACAATTTTTGAAATTTATATGTATTATTTTGTTACCAATAAATGGTGTCATTTCATCAGTAGCCCAAAGTAGGATGAAAAAATCAACTAGAGCTTCTTTAAAATTTGAATTTTTTAATTCTTTCACGAAGTCACTAGGTCGAACTTGTTCAGGCCCAGCTATGATATACTCCAATTGTGCACATTCAAATCGTTGAGAATGTTCGTAATCTTTTATCGATGGTGTAAAGTAGGGGAGGTCGGGTACAATTGTAACGCGGTACGAATGTAACAGATAGAAAAACGTCTAGTGTAATTTTTTAAATTTGGCAACGTGGCCAACAAGTAGGTTGTAGTGTGAAGTAGTTTGCATGTTGATTAGAGCGGTCCATGTAATACGAGTCAAAAGTTATATTAAATAGGTTGTTTTGAAGACAGGTAAGTAAAATTTTAGTGTTTTGCCTTTTTATGTATAACCTATACCATGTTTACATTTATCGCAAAGAATTTATAATTGACGTTTAGAGCAAACATGACTTTAAAAAGTCCTAATGCTAATTTGAGGTTATGACTTGTCTTGTTCTGGTAACTAAGCCAAACATTTCAAAATGTCGTTCGGGTACAAATGTAACAACACTAGTCTGTACAATTGTAACGTGTTACATTTGTACCCCTTATGTTGAGTTTATGAATACCATGTTTCAGGGAACAATGCCACGCCAAAGATTTAGAAAAACCAACAGAAGTCCTTCAAATGAACTAATGGAAAGGGCAAATAATCTAATAATGGAGGGAAATCTTTCACAACGACAGGTAGCAAGAGATTTAGATATTTGCCACGTAACACTTAACCGTTATATGAAAAAACGAAATAATGGTGAAATGCCAAAAATGGGTTACAATCCACACACGAGAATTTCATCAGAAGAACAAGAAGAAGCGTTTTTGAGATATATACGGATGTCTTCAGTTATATATTTTGGGCTAACGCCAAAAGAAATTCGTAAATTGGTTAGTAGTTCAAATAAAAGCTTAAAAAACCAATGTTTATTAAATTTTTGTTCCCAGGTGTATCAATTCGCGAAAGAAAACAAAATGGCGGTCCCTCCCAAATGGTCAGAAAATGGACAAGCTGGTAAGGACTGGTTTACAAATTTCATGCATAGACACCCTAATTTGTCTATAAGAACTCCAGAGGCAACCAGCTATGCACGTGCGATTAACTTTAACAAAGTGAATGTCGGCAAATTCTACGATAATCTCTCAAATCTTCTTGAAAAATATAAATTTGAGGCCGCTGACATTTACAACGTCGACGAAACTGGGGTCACCACCGTACAAAAGCCAAACAAAATCGTTGCCATAAAAGGCACAAAACAAGTAGGTGCAGTTACTTCTGGAGAACGGGGCACTTTGGTTACTGTTTGCAGAGCTGTTAGTGCTGTCGGAAACACTGTCCCCCCTCTCTTCATCTTCCCTCGCAAAAAATTTCAAGCACATTTTATAAGCAATGGTCCCCCAGGATGTATCGGTGAGGCGAATGGCTCCGGCTGAATGAACGAAGATACGTTTTTAATTTTCATGAAACACTTCGTGAAGCATGTGAGACCCACACCTGAAAAAAAAGTTCTACTTTTGTTGGACAATCATGATTCCCACCTATATGTGCCAACTATAGAGTTCTGTAGAGCTAATGGAGTTGTTTTATTGTCGTTCCCCCCACATACATCGCACAAGTTACAGCCGTTGGACCGTGGTGTCTACGCTCCTTTCAAACATTACGTCAATGGTGCAATGGACAATTGGATGAAATCGCATCCCGGTCAGACAATGACTATATACGATATCCCCGGTGTAGTTGCTGAGGCATTTCCAAAAGCAACAACACCCACAAATATTATGGGAGGATTCAGGGTGTCAGGAATTTGGCCCTTTAACAGGGATATTTTTGGAGACAACGAATTTGCGCCTTCATCTGTAACTGACAGGGATTTACTAGAAAATAACTAAGTAGAAACTACGGCTACAAGCAATGAAAATGACGGAAGTGTCGCAAATGTAGCTATACCAGGTCCCAGCAGAAGACCAGATAACCCAAAAGATCTGAATCAATCCTTTCGGGTTCTTGAACAAATTCGCCCTCTTCCAAAGGCAGCAGGTGGCATAAAAAAGCAAATTACGAAGAAAAGAAAGAAGCATAGTGCTATTTTAACAGATACGCCTGAAAAGCTGATTCTCGAAGAACAGAGTAAGAGGAAACAGAAAGCAAACACAATAAAAAGAAATGTAGTGGAAAATGAAGATGAAGCAAAAACCAAAAAACTTAAAGGCACAAATAATAAAAGTTTATACAGGACGTCTAAAAAGATCGATGGTAGGCTAGGTTCCTCTCGTGTGACAGATGAAGAAACGGAAGATTCTGAAATGGAAGATTCTGAAACAGAAGATTCATTTTGCCTATATTGCTTTAAACCCTACACCGGGAAACCCAAAGCGACATGGATTCAGTGTAATAAGTGCAAACAATGGGCACACGAATCATGTGTTTATAAACTACGATCCGACTTTTTCTATTGTTTGAACTGCGATGATGATGATGATGATGAGAGTGACTAGTATTTATTTTTTATTTAATTTAAATGAAAATAATATTATCTTGTTTTATATTCTTTTTTTAATTAAGAATATGGCTTTAATGTGAAATGATTCCAATTGGTTTAGTTTTAGAATCATAATGTTTCACTAAATATGTATTCTTAATTTTTTTCACTAATAAATATTATTTTCAATAGTTTCAGACTTTGTTACATTTGACCCCCGTGCATGTTACAATTGTCACACCTGCGGGTACGATTGTAATTATGTCCCACCACATTATATATATTTTTTCTTGTTAATGAAGTGACCAACATCATTAATATTAATTATTTCTATAGCTATATCTTTGGCACACATGGAGGCATTTATGTTTCTTTTCAATTTTATAGACAGTAACAGAAAAAAAAGTAAAAATTGTTACAACTGTACCCGACCTCCCCTACTGGTCAAAAACAACATCAATTCTTGATGCTTTTAATTGAGTTACCATCTGCAACATTTTTTTGGAAATGTTACCGAATGTTTTGGGAACATTTTTCATTGTGTGTAACAAAAAAAATCCGTCAATTATTAAAACATCGATTCGAGGTGGCTCTTCATGCTCAACCTCTTTCTCTAAACATTTCATTGAAGCAGATTTGTCGGTCTTGCAAATGGTCCCATCCAAATGGCACATTGACAATGGTACTGCAGTAATCGGGTAGGATAAAATTTTTGAAATGTCAATATTTAGGTACTTTTCGTATTTTATTTCCGTGTGAACATATTATAATACTTTTTTCAATATCCTTATAATTTCGTATTACTGCACTGTTTAAATTAAAAATGTTTCATTATACCTCCACTCGTTTGATAAAGTTACTGAGTTAGCGGTACGCGTCATGAATTGTAAATTGAACATTAGTTCAAATATAATGAAGTTAGTTAAACAAATTAAATTGTTTTATTTCATCGTTCAGTATGGATCATGAAGTAAGAGCCTCATCTATTCAATATATTTTTATTTTGACAATGCGACAATTTATCTGTTATTCTACTTGTGCTATTGTATTTGCTAATATTGTTCAAATAGTTTTCTGGGTATTATACTTTAGTTGTTGAATATATTCAACAAACTCCTATAATTATGTCCCAAACTCTTGATTTGCAGCAGGTTGTTCAAAGAAGGTACATTTTTTATTATAACATTTATTATCCTGTAATTAGAGTGGCTAATGGACTATGTCTGAGGCCATTCTTCTCACACACACAGTTTAGTTTAGATAGCAAACAATGGTAATATTTTTTTTCACCAACATTGTAGCAAGATAATATTACTTTGCTTGATGAGCCAAATTATAACAGATTTTCAGACATAAGCCTATGGAAAGTTTTCCAAAATAACTCCAATTTGTTGAAAATAAGTATGCTGTTCGGTTGAGAACACAGAATTTTTTTAATTTTGGAAAAGTTGCTCAAGCAATATTGTTGAACACTTCTAATAATATTTTTCCATATTATCTTCTAGGAAAAGTCAACCTTGAATTTAGAAATAATTGACAACTGTAGACGCTGGACAAAAAAAATTGTTGTCCGTATTGCCATATTGAGGTGACACATTTTCCAAGACATTTGCAGCGTAATCATGAGCATGAAGAAGTTGTGAAGGAATATTTAAGGTTAACTAAAAATGATCCTAAGCGGAAAATTTTATTAGATAGCCTTCGCAGACGGGGAAATTATACGCTCAACAGTCAAATTAACAAAATGCGGCCAGTAAGGCGACCAAGGGCTGAAGACACCAAGGAAAATTACTTGCCCTGTAATTTTTGTCTAAGATTTTTTGATAAACCATTCCTAAGAAGGCACAAGAAAAAATGCGGAATGAATGATAACCCGACAAAATTGAGGGAAAATCACTTATCAGAATCACAGGCTTTCTATGTTTCTGCAGGCCAATATAAAGAATTTTATTACGGTCTCAGGCTGAAGTTCTGAATAAAATGAGAGTGGATGAAATATCTCAAACAGTTATAGGAGATACCTTAATATGTAGCTATGGGGAAAGTCAGCTGAAAAGACACAATGGTCTCTAATGAAATGAGGGAATTAGGAAGGCTCTTCATGGTTTTAAGACAATCAACCGGTATTAACAACTTAATTGATGCCCTTGAGCCTGAATTTTTTGATAACATTATAACTGCTACCAAAATTATCAGTGGATACAATAACGGAGAGAAAACTTTCAAATCTCCTAGCTAGGCACTTCATTTGGGCACAAGATTAACTCAAGTATGCGGTGTAGCAACTAATCTAATTGTGAAAAAAAATAAAATTATACATTATGAAAATCCAGAAGATACACTTCAAAATATCAAACGTCTAAAACAATTAGTATCGAACAATTTCAATTCGGAAATATCCAGCCTTACCCTGAAAGATCTGAATGAAAAACAATGGGAAAAACCAAAAATGTTTCCTCTTACCTCCGAACTTCAATTATTCCAAAAATATGTAACGGATGAAGCAAACAAAGCAGTTAAGCATATTAAAGCATGAACAACTAGATTTATATTACCGAAAACTAACAGAGTGTGTGATGGCTTTGACTTTATTAATTAATAGGAAACGTATGGGACAGGTGCAGTTTTTAAAAGTAAAAAATTACCAAAATAATGTAGAATCTAACCCCACAGAAGAGTTTTTGGAATCTCTTACGGAAAGAGAAAATATATTAACACAACAATTTAAGAGGGTTGTAACTGGAGGAAAAGGTAGCAGGCCAGTAGCCATCTTATTTCCGAAACAAATTCAAAGTTTTATTGAGGTCACATTAGCCATAAGATCAAAATGTGTACCTAATTCAAATGATTATCTATTTGCTAATCCAAAGACTACAAACCACTGGCTCAGCGGATATCACGTTTTAAAAAAGTTAGCTGACCTCTCTGGTGTTACAAATCAAGAATTATTCACTTCAACAAGACTTCGGAAACAGATAGCTACTGTTCTGCAAGTAATGAATGTTTCTGAAACAGAGATGGAACACTTACCTCATAGTATGGTTTATTTACGATAAAAAGACGATGACGTTGCAAAACAAAATATTGTGATGTTGCCAAGCTCTAATTTTTTCCTTCACTTAACGAGAACTAGAAAAGTCAATCTGATGTTAGATTGACAGTTCTTCTTTCTCATTGTTCCGTGCCTCGTAGGGCGTAAGTAAAAAATATTTATTTAAAAATAAAAGGCTTGTATGATAGGCTTGATTAATTTAATATAAATATTTATTCATGAAAAACTATGGATAAGATACAGGGAACAGTAACCAATTATTCTATATTCGAATTAACATTCAATTATTTTACATAGAAGAGGGTTGAATGACGAACTGTAGGTCCTTATACCTTATCTTGTGCTCTATAGAACCATCTTCAAGAGCACTGTAAGGGTTTACGCTAGAAGGAATCAATCATCTTCATGCAAATTTAAATATTTTTTCTTTATACAACATCTTTTTTATTTATCATAATGAAAATAAAATGAAAAATAATATATCGAGTTCGGTAGCTGGCCACGTGTAGGTGTGTTATTAGACTTTTTATACATAGCTTTGATAATCCACCAACACCAACACTTGATGAAAGTGGTATTTTTGACCACCCTTCGCGATCCCTTGCGAGTGTAGGATTGGCAACAGCTGAATAATTGAAATCTGCTGTCAAAAAAGAAGATTTGTAAAAGGCAAAGAACAAGTATATAACCCTTCACGCTTTTACCTTAGTTAACAGTGATTTTGGTAAAATATTATTTAATTATTTGTAATTTTATAAAAGCAATATGTCGAATATTGACTCTAAAAAGTCGTATGTAACTTTGTAACAAAAAAATTTGTTAGTAGAATTTATGAAAAAAAATTCTAATTTAGTAAGTGGAAAGTATTCTCCAAATTTTACTCAAAAGAACGGCCAATCACTGTGACAAGATATATCTGCCATCCTAAATAGTTGTGTAGGTGCCAGAAAAGAGTGAAAAACGGTTCCTCTCGAAATTCACGACCACTAGGTTCCACTCGCTGTCCTCTGCGAGTATTAGCGAACGTCGCGAGTGGTCAAGAATATGAAAATGTAAGAATCCTTCGAACTATTGGAAATCGCGAGTGACCTTGACATTTGCGAGTGCTCAAGAATAGCACTGCTGAAATGACCTGCTCAAAGTCTCTGCACCTTCTGCTAATAGTTTGAAGATTGCATGACAATCATGTTAAGTCGCTGATTTTATATTGTATTTCAAAGTTTTACTTGTGTTAATGATGAAAATAATAACTTTTGAATATACATTTTATTTCAAATAGGTAAACTGGTTGGTTATTACGATACAATTATTTAATTTAAACATTTATGTTCCTCTGAAATAATTCCACAATAATTTCAGAATTACTTTCCTCATTTGTGAGTGGGCCACTCAAAACAGTCCACCCTGTTATTTGGCAATCTTCATTAAATTAAAAAAAACAGGCCGTTTTTTGTCTTGATTTGTGTATTATAAAATAACAGTACTCAATTAATCTAATAATAGTTATTAGTGATTTTGAAAAGGTGGAAATAAAGCAAATTGGATAAGGATATACAAAAAATCAAACACAAGAGTTCCACTACTCCACCACAAAATTGTGGTCACATCCTGTGTATCGAATACTACTCTATCCCACCAATTTTTTCAGTGTGCTCTACTGTCTTTGACTAAATATCAGGAGTTACTTTTTCTAAAGACTTTTTCCATGCACCTAGTGCTTGTTCTGTTGAAGAACCATCAGTTCCCACAGGATCTCTATAAACTATTTTAACTATACCCGAAATATGTTCAATTGGGTTGAACATACAGTGGTAAGGGAAGTCTAAGCACTTAGTGGCCATGTTTTCCAGATAATAATATGTCAGCTTCATAAACTGTTGGTGGTTTATTCCTACAAAAATGTATATATATATATATATATATATATTGTAATATTTTAATTTGGGTGGTGTATTTCTTATTTTTAGATTTTTATTATTCTGTTATATTTTATTATTTATCTTGGGCGCCTTTATTTTTCAAAAAATTGGTATAGTTACTTTAAATTTTTGTTTGAAGAATTCGGCTAGCTATTAAAAAAAACAATTTTGACTCTCTCTCCCAAGTTGCGGTTCCCTCAATTAAAGTCTGATCAAATGATTTAATATTTTTTTGAAAAACGTTTAATATATAATTTTTATGTATTTACTAATAAATTTAAAAAAAAAACTTTGAAGAATTATTTCCCTACTTTATAAACCTTTCCTTTTTTATTAAAAACTCTATTTTCTCTTATTATCCTCAGCAACTAAATATTCCGTTTCCTTATCCTTTTATTTAATGATTTTATTATTACCTACTCTTTATTATTATCTTAAAATTCACGTTCCCCTCGTAATACAAATAGAATGATTCGAAGCTTGAAACTTTGAACTTGCGCACAGACTTTATCATGTGTTGTTTTAGATTGGAATTATGTGAAAAGGAATTGTTTAATTGCTTTGGATTATCTGAATTATTAAGGTAAGCTTCCTTTTTATTTATAACTACTAATATTAAAAAACTTAACTAACTTATTATACAAGAAATATGCAATTGCGAAATGAATGTTTTTACGATGAATAAATTTATAGGTTATCTATTTTCAGGAACTGGAGTCTAATAAATCCTCTTCTCTGCTATGTGGGATATAAATTAATCGGAATTGATTGCTGATTTCATACACACTATTATAGAAATAAACTGAACTTTCTCAGGAACAAACTGCATGCAATATCCCTTGAAATTTCTGGGATGCTATCTCCAGTCAAGGTTAAATATAGGTTATAACAAAGCTTACCGCTTTCTAGAAGATAATTAAAGGATGAAATCTCTTACACGGTTAGTACTCTTTGTTTTTCTATTAGTTTGGTATGATTTTGAGGCACTTTACTTTATATTTTTCAATTTTTGATTTTTCTTTTTAAATTTCTGCACCTTCCACCTTCTTGTTCCAAAATCAACAACCTTCAATTTTTTGTTTGTTTATTCTTTCCCAGGCGACTTTCCCTGTGATCTCATTGTCTTAGTGTCATTTTTAATTGACTTCTATGGATATAAAGGTCCTTTCACATGTTCATTATATCAATGTTCCTTATTAACTACACTTTTTTTTTAATCGGTTGATTCATTTCGCGATTAATCACTGTCACTTCACTGAATTTTGAGATGAGTTACATAAATCTAATTTAACTATACTATCTATTACATTTTACCTAACATGTATCAATTATAATATTATTTATTTAAGGTTTATAAAGATATTTTATGTTTATTATTTATTTGTTTTAAATTGTTCTCTTTTTTAAATTTAAATTGATTCCTATTCAGGGTGAATTGATTTATTACAGGGTTATTTTCTTTAATTACAGATTCTTCGCCTTAAATTGGATTCACCTGCTTTCAGATCATCACAATATATAGTGACTACCGGGTCCGCATCAGTAGACATACACGATGTCCGTCACTGTTCTCGGGGTGTTTATTGGTGTGGAGGGGGTGAAGAACCAACCTGGCGCGGCTCCAGGTGGCGGATAGGAGGGCCTCTGACAATGATCTATGTGAGGAAGAGGTTGTGGGGATTTATGGGGGCTCGTTGAGCATAAAACCTCAACTGGCAGCCCTCAACCCTGCCGCGGACCAGCTTCACCTATCCCAGCTGTAGTATCGTGGCTAAGGGACTGCACATAGGGTTTACGATGCCAGGTGAAACTTCGAGGTTACCTCGGAATCACCTGTTATACCAACGTTCCCTGGTCGTCTGTGGTCATGTCTCGCGGACCAGAGGGATGGGGGGGGTCTTGACCTGACTGTCCGGACCAAGAGGAGACAACCTCATCAAAAATCCTGATTCCTTCGGTGGGATGACCGGGCCTACAGGATGCGTGGTCGAACAGAAGATCGGCACCTACTGGTCATCACCTTGGGGAAATGGGCGAAACCCCATTGTATGTAGCCTTACCTCCGCATGCGGGGCTCTGCGGAGGTGGACCAAGATTTCCCTTGCTACTCGTGGGATCTACATGAATCCATTAAGTGATAGAGAAGAGAGGAGGGCTCAGGAGAAAGGGACCTCGGAGGAGACTCTAGAGATGGGCGACCTATATAGGGCCCTTACGAAAGGGAGGGCGCGGTGGAGGCCCAGGCAATGCCGGGAACAACTGCCCCTTCACCTGAAAGACTGAAGAGGCATCGCAAGTCTATTTGCGGTGCCGAGAAACGAAGGAGGAGAGCCGCAAGGGCGACAGAAGGGATACCGAAAGGTGGCCCAACTGGCCCTTGCAAAGAGGTGACACCAGCACCGCCCAGCCGGGACATGCATGATAGTGCTGGTCCCAGCGGGGTCAAGCTTGACGTCACCAAAGGGAGAGCTAAGAGGCCTCGGGTGCACAACACGCCACCAGAGGCCAGGCAAGCTCCAAAGAAGGTGTGCACGGTCCCTGGTGAGCACAAGTCGTACGGGGAAGCTGCAAGCAGCGACCTCAAGGTGGCCATCATCCGCGATGGCTACCCAGACAATCTGCTCACCAAGGAGCAGTACGCGCATATCCTCACGCAACTGCCTGAGGATATGTACAGGACTGGCGCCTCATTTGTGCCGAGCTTTGAGGGACACTCGTTTGCCCGGGGAGCCGTTATGGTGACCTGTGCGGATGGGGGCTCTCTGGCTTGGCTCAAAGAGGCTATAGGTAAAATTAAGAACGAGGGACTGGCGCTCAAAATCATTGAGCAATCGGCCCTCGAACAGCTTAAGAAGGCAATGGTTTGGGTGCCAGCGCCGATCGAATCTCCTCCCCAAGAGGTCCTCAGGAGGATCCGGATTGGTAATCCGACCCTAAGGACAGAAGGGTGGGTGATCCGGGCCTCCCGATGGGATGCCGCCTCTTTGATTGTATTGTATTGCATTGTATTGGGGCTCGATCCTCGATCGGTGGTGGCACTCAACCATACGAAGGGGGAAATCCGGTATGGGCTCGGGAAGGTTAAAACTATCTTCCCGGAAACTACGGAGACTCCGGAGTAAATTATTAATGGGTAAGGAGGTACCTCTAAAGATATTCAATGTCTGTTGAAGGGGCCTTAAAATTTACACAGGTTAACTTGCAGCATTGCCGTGCCGCTGCAGGAGTATTCGCGCAGAGGATGGCAAAGCTGCAGACAGGCATATGCCTCATACAAGAACCATGGGTGTATAAAGGGCATGTGCGAGACTTAGGCACACCCAGGCGTAGCTTATTCTATGCAGTGGGTGAACCCAACCCTAGAGCGTGCATTTCTACGCACGCAAGTGTAAGTGCAATACTGATAAGGGAACTTTGTTTCAGGGACCTAGTAGCGGTGAGAGTGGACTCCCTGGGCAGGAATAGTACGAGGCATAGTTTAGTGGTATGCTCTGCTTACCTGCCTTATGATTCACCAGAGTTACCACCTACTGAGGAGTTCCGCAAGGCGGTGGAATACTGCATGGTCAGGAAACTGCCTCTTCTTATTAGCTGCGATGCCAATGCGCACCACACTATGTGGGGCAGCACAGGCGTCAATAGCAGGGGAGAGGCTTTGCTTGACTATCTAGGTACCACTGACTTGCAACTACTCAACCGAGGGACGAAACCAACATTCCGAAATAGGATTCGGGCTGAAGTCCTGGATGTGACGCTTGCGTCAAGTAGCGTTGTAAGTATGGTAAGGGACTGGCATGTTAATGATGATCCGTCATTGTCGGATCACAGTTACATTTGTTTCAGTTACAGGGTTGCTGTTGAAAAACAATCAATCAAGTATACCAAGACTACCAACTGGGAACGGTATAAACTGGATCTCGCAAGGAGGCTTGGCGGTTTCCCTAGGAACTTTAGCAATAATGATAAGATCGATTGGGCCATAGCGGAGCTGGGCTCGATTATTGTCTCGTCTTATGAAGAAAACTGCGCCGAAAAAACGAGGAAGGAGGGTAAAGGCCACAAATGGTGGAACAAGTCTTTGGATTCGCTATGGCAACATACCCGGCGCCTATTTAATAGGGCTAGAAAGACAAACGGTTGTGAGGGAATCGAGCGGGAGTGTCCTGACATGGGATATGTAGGTATACAGCGACCATGTAAAGAGGACTATCTTCTAGCAAAAGAAATAGTCACATACGAGCGGAGTACTTGGGCGATACGGTCATTCAGACCATACAAGTCTCCGGGGAAAGACCAAATCTTCCCGGCTTTGCTTCAACAAGGCTGGGAGGCCGTTGGCACAATTCTGGTGCATATCTTTCGGGCCTGTTTGGCACGCAGGTATGTCCCTGAACAGTGGAGGCAGGTGAAAGTCGTCTTCATACCCAAGCCGGGTCGTACCACATATACGGTGGCTAAATCCTCTATACCCATTAGCCTAACATCCTTTGTGCTGAAAACACTGGAGAGGGTGGCTGATCGATACATAAAGGAAAAGGTTGGGCTTAGGTATCCTTTGCACAACAACCAACATGCTTTTAGGTGTGGTGTGCTTTTAGGTGCCTTACACCAACTGGTAACTCAGGTGGAGAAGGCGCTGGAAAATGACATGATCGCCCTGGGAGCTTTCTTGGATATACAAGGGGCGTTTGACAGCACCCCTGTAGGATCCATGTGTAGGGCTGCGGCAAATCATGGAATAGAGCCAATGATCACTCACTGGCTTGGGGCCATGTTGTGCAACCGTACAGGAGGCCACATGGAAAGACCATGTGGCAAAAGTAATCGTCGCTAGGGGATGTCCGCAAGGGGGTGTTCTTTCGCCCACATTGTGGAACCTAGTCATTAACGAGCTAATAACCCTTTAAAACAGTGAGGGCTTTCTAACGATTGAGTATGCCGATGATATCGTTGTCCTTGTTGTTGGAAGGCACATTACCGTTCTCAGGGACCTCATGCAAAGGGCTCTGAATAGGGTACATGGGTGGTGTAACGAACACGGACTTGCAGTTAATCCTGCCAAGGCTGAGATAGTTGCTTTCACCAAAAAGAGAGGTATAAGACCTGAGGGTCTAAATCTTGATGGAGTACCACTGCCGGTGGTTGAACAGGTGAAGTATCTAGGAGTGATCCTTGATAAATCACTGACATGGAAGGCTCATCTTGATAGTCGCCTAAGCAAGATGACAAACACGTATTGGGCCTGTAGGAGAGCCATTGGTCTGAGGTGGGGACTGACCCCCAAAACGATCATATTGTTCTATAGAGTGATTATGCTGCCTATGCTCACATATGCGGCTCTGGTCTGGTGGCCGAGGGTAACCTTGGTCACGGCTAGATCGCAACTGGCACGCCTTCAAAGGGTGGTCAGTTTGGGGGCAACTGGCTGCATGAGGACTACACCAACTGTTGCGATGGAGGTGATCCTTGGTCTTCGGCCTCTTCACCATGTGATCGAGGCTGAGGCGGGGAGGGCTTTCCTGCGCTTGAAACGGCTGGGATACGTGCGAAGAGGGGAAGAGTGCAGGCACATCAAGAAGCTCCGGCTCCTGGAAGATATTCCAGTTCTGGCTCGAGCGGCTGATGAATGCCTGCGTAAGTACTACTTCGCTACCCCATACAGGGCCATGATACGGGATAGAGAGTCCTGGGAAAAAGAGAGGAATACACAGCCTAATGGGACCGTCTGGTACACAGATGGCTCATGCTCCGGTGATAGAGCAGGGGCTGGAATTTACTCCAGGAACCCAAGAACACAGGTTTGTGTACCATTGGGTGAGGGTGTATCTGCATATCAGGCCGATGCTACCTATTATTTATTTAAAATAATAAGGCAAGATAAATTGCAACGGCCACTCAATGTGGAGAGCACCTCAGGTGTGAATTCGGAGACCAAACTAATATCAATTCAGGGAGTAGTCTTACCGGTTCGCGGGTAATCCTACTTTATTTAAGTTATTGAAGTTATATTGAAGTTAATGAGATAATAAATGAAGTTAAGAAACGAAATGAATTTAATAAGTTAATGAATCAAGTTAAGAAATGTTAATAAAGTTAATCAAGAAAGGTAAGTGGGCGCCACCCTGAATAATATTAGTCGACTTGTTTTTCACCTCACAACTCTCTATCAACAAACCTGGAAATGTTGGAAGGGAAGGAATATGAACAACGTTGTTAAATTTACAAGTTGTATAATGATTAAAAATATCACAGTAAAATATAAAAAAAATGTTGGTTTTGTGTGTTGAAGCACGTTGGTTTAAAATTGGTTCACTTGTTACTTTCCTTAATTTTCCACGTGTCTGATGGAAACTACTTCGTCCGGAATTGGCAGGTACAAAGTTCAGGTACAAAGTTCCAGACTGTTTTGTGGTCTCAGGTACGTCTCAGGTACTAACCTCCAGGTACGAAATCTCAGGTACTCAGTAAGTGCTAAAAAAATACATTGTATCAGCAATAGTTACATTATTTTTTTATCTAAATTCAGGATATCTGCAGTAGGTAATTCGTTTTACAATTGTTTGAGCAATACATTTAGGAACGTGGTTCATAAAAAAAATATCCTGTATTTTACTATTAAAAAAAACAAAAGAAGCAATGAAGAAATGTGAAAAATGATATTATTGAGGAAATCTTATTTATTTCCATTCATCAAAGGAAATCAAAGAAATAAAAAAAACAATATCTAAGTAACATAGAAACTTAATTTTATTTTACTACTTATTTCAACCACAGAAGGCGATAAAGAAAATGTAATGAAAAAATGTAATCCGGAAATATAATATTCTAAGTTGGTATTTAGATTGAATTAATTAGTTAACTAAATATACATATTTTAAAGACTTCAACTATATACATGTGAACATTTTATCACCTGTATAAGAAAAACTAGGAAAAGAAAAAGAACAAGATAAAAAAAATATCATTGTATGTGTGTATCTGGCGCTTATCACTAGGAGGAAAAAATATAAAAGCAGAAATCATAAAAGGAAAAGCATAGACTTAAATGCAACCTACCATTCACATTGAATGCACTTTAAGAAAGATAAATTTTAAATAAAAGATAAATTTTTAAAAATTCAACTGGACTGTTTCATGGTCACAGGAGAAAGAAAGCTTATTCTCACTACTCGGTATTGAATTGTTGCACTATGCGATGAGCAATCGACATACGTTGTATATTCCTCTCCTGTTCACATGCTCCGCTTCGAGAAATAATTTACATATTCACAGTGTGTTCTTAATTTCTATCTCTCTATAAGAAAGAAGAATTGAAATATTTGACCAATATCAGTGTATACTGATCCTCACCAACGGAGATTATTCGTCGCACATTAAATGTAAAAATTTTGCCTTTCAGCGGTGATCGGTGCTACAGGTTTTCGACGAGAATCACATGTTGATAAGGAAAAAGGACTGGCTACTCGCCGTCCGGTAGGTATTTAAATATTCCAATGATAGTGGTCAAATATATATATATAAATATATAACACATAACTATTACCATGTGTTATCAGAAGAGAGTGAAACACTGATTAAAAACAACAATTTCAAGAACCAAATAATTAATTAATAGAAAAAAGAAAGATACATAAAACTTTGAATGGTAAATTTTTAGAAGAAAGGAATAAGTACCAGGTACCCACATACAAATCAATAAGAAAATTGAATATTTAAGGTAATTAATTCAACCTTTGATTTGATGATAGATCACTGTATCTGTGAGTTCTCAAAGATAATGTCACGAGATAAGATACGATAAAAAAAAATGAGACTTCCCACCAGATACATTGATTATCATCCATAAAAATTATATGGTTATCATAGGTGTTATTATATTCAATATACGTCCGTCTTTTCTTACTATTACAAAAAAAAATTCATCCCAATCAATATTCGGAATGATTATAGATAGAGATGGGTAATGAACAAGTAGATACAAAAAAAATGAAGTAGACAAGATATTAGGTAAGGTATTCAATGCAGATAAGCAAAAAGAGTTTTTGTAATGTAAGTGGATATCTCGAGCATGTAGATACAAATGCTTAAAACAATTAAAATGCTAAAAATTTTCAACGTAATGAAAATTTTGAGATAATTGAAATTTCAAACCTTTAAGATAATAAAATTTCAAGATAGTCAAGATAATAAAAAAAATTTGATAACTAAGATAATGAATTAAGATAATAACTTTCGATATCCCATGATATATCAGCAAAAATTTAAACTAATTGCAAAGTCAAATTGCCAATGGTCTTCCAAAAAAAAAAATTTATATACCCTTTCGGTATATACATAAATACAGATAATACATTATTTGCCGGCAAAGATAAGATGAAGATAAAAACTATAAAATGTATTATAGTACAGTAGACAAGTTTTCATCCCTTGTCCACTTAGATACGATAAGATACGATAATTAAGGTGAATTAAGGCAAAATACGATAATTAAGATAAGATAATGAAGATTAAATATCACCCTTAAGAATACTTAGGGTATATCCGACAATTTCTTCAAATCAAGAAGACCCAACATTTAATAACCTTTATGTTTGTGCATCAACAGGTTAATTAAACTTAATTAAATTTGACTGTGCATTTTTAATTTACAAAATTATAATATTTATTGAATATTTGAAAATTTTCTAAAAATTTCCAACGGATTTTCTATTATAATTCTCAGATTAGAATTCCATCCGACCAGAAAGATATTTATTAACTTACTTTATCCTAGAACACGAATGCTATTTTACTAATCAGTGGGGAAAGAAAGTTAAGTCATTATCAAATTTATAGTCAGAGAAAAGGAAAATCTCTACGATAAGAGAGATAAAAAAATATTCGAGACACCAACACACATCACAAAAAAAATTAACAAATAGGAAAGATATTTTATATGATTATGTTGTGGTTGATTCGGATTCATCGATATCAGAACACTCATCATCAGACAAGATACCAGCTTTAAGGTCTTTTATGTGCTATCGACCAATGTTTTTTCCCGTTTCATCTTTTAATTCATACACTAAGGGAGAGATAACACGATATACGGTACATTGTGTATATTTTGGTAAAAATTTAGCGGAAATATATTTGGCTTTGTCCGATTTTGGGTAGTTCTTCTTCCAAACCCGATCACCTACGTAGAACCTATGATCTCGTTTGCGCAAATTATAACGTTGACTACTCTGCCGATATGCTGTTTGCAATTTTTTTCTCACCACTTCGAAAATTTTAGGCATTTCTTGTGTATCCTGAATTCGGTGGATTTTATCGGAAATGGTAACCTGATTATTTGCATTCTCTGCAATAATACCATAAAAATTTCCCGAGACAGGTACATTTCGAGCAAAGGTGAGGAAGGAAGGGGAGAAATCGGTAACTTCATGTTTCGACAGCCGAATTGCTTGAGCAATTTTATAGATCTCTTCATCCCATGTTCTATGATCTTCATAACTATAAGATCGTATAGCCGTGACAATGGATTTGTTTACGCTCTCAGTGTGATTAATTTGGGGATGAAAGTTAGCATTATACCAAATCTTTTGAACTGAATATTTTTCCATAAGATTTTTGAACAAATGACTCGTGAACTGTTTACCATTATCGCAAGATACAATTTGAGGTATTCCAAAAATAAGAAAAACATGATTTTCTAAGAAATCCACAATAGAACGAGCGGTAGCCTGACGTAAGGGATGAACCAATACAAATTTCGTGAACCAGTCAACTACAAAGAGTGCAAATTGATTACCTTTACGAGATCGGGGATATGGCCCTAAAAGATCACACGATATCAATTGAAAAGGGAAGTTAATGTTACGATACTGTCCCATTAATCCTGCTTGTGGCAAGTTAGATGGTTTACAAGATGCACATATTTTACAACAACATATTTATAAACTGATTTTTTAAGATTAGGCCAATAATAGATTTCAGAAATTCTCTCTAATGTTTTAAAAACACCGAAGTGAGAAGAAGTTGGACTATCATGAAAATGATGTAAAATTTCACTTCAATTTTTAGTAGGAACGACAATTTTCCAATCGGAGACATTGCTAATTGGTCCAAATTTATTGAAGATATGTTTATATAATATGTTATTCTCAACTCTAAAACTTGGGTATTTTTCGCTCAGAGTAGGTGAAAATAGCTTGACAACATTAAATCCGAACCACGAGAAAGATGAAAACGATGGTAACGGAAAAAACATACTGATTAGTTCAGAAATAGCAGACAAAATATCGACAAGCGAAAACCAGATATTTGTTACTATTGTGAAGATGAAGTTCTTAACTTTTCGAGACATGTAGGGTAGGGCGGGGCTAGTTGAGCATAGGGGCAAGTTGAGCAATCGAAATATCTCGAAAACTATACACGGCACGAGAAGGCATCAAATAGCGAAAAGAAGGGGTCGCGGGATGCGAACTCATCACAAGACTGCCAGTGGCGACTACTCGATCGAGTGAAGTACAAACGAGCATTGTTTTTTTTGTAACCAAAAAGTGAAATAATTATAAAGCGGAATATTTCGTCTGTAATAGTTATATGTTATCCGATTTTAATCAGGTGAGTGTTAAACTTCCATACATTCACAGTACTTTTGATATGTATAAATGTTTAGGGTATAATTCTAACAGGTTTTTGACAACCTCACTTTTGTTTTGAAATTTTGGATTGGGGTTAGTTGAGCTTAGCTAAACCCCACGACTTAGAACTAAAGTTATACATTCTTTGTATTCTTTTTAGGATGCGGACTTACAAAGGAAAGACTACGAGATGTTATTCTACTCAAAACATAAATGATGCTGCAAACCCACTAGCCTTGTTAGGGCAACATCAATTAATGTTCAGATGCTTAAGATACATTGATGTTTTGTTGATTCTATTTTCGGTTTATTATTCAAATAAAATTACTTTAATTGGGTTGTTTTGTCACTAAGAGACTATAAATAAAAAGTTGAGTATCAAACAGAAATTTTATTTCATGTCTAGTTAACATTTAACCCATCATTTGGTTAGACATTCAAGTGCTCAATTTGCCCCATACCCTTGCTCAACTTACCTCACCCATGGGGTACGTTGAGCATACTTGACTTTCTGCATTTAATCAGCTGTAGCTCTCAAATTTGACTCCTAAGAAATAAATTACTATGGACACTTTTGCAAACAGATAAATTCGTGATCCTTCAGTATGCATAACAAGCCATTAATACTTATCGTTGAGGAGCTATAACCGCTCAAATGAAAAAGTGCCCAACTAGCCCCGCCCTACCCTACAACAAAACCATTCAACAGAATTAATTTTCAAATCCTCCTAAAAGTAAAGAGCGAAGACGCTTGCCCGATGGTTTGAGGAGTAAAGGAAATTACTTGAAAAATGCTGAAGAATGTTTCAAACCCGTCCGAAAATCGTATATACCAAATAGGTGTCTATTGCCATGTGATAATTGTTTGGGATTTTTATCTTTAAAATTACTCTACCGCCATATAAAAAAATTTGGAGGAAGTTCAAGTACATCTCAGGCTTCTGGTCAAACTTTATTATATTGCTTTTCGAAAACTGACCGACGATTGAAAGAAGAAGTTTTTCCCAATATGCGTGTTGATAACATATCAATAGCTGTATAAAAAGATGTATTGATATGTGCTTTTGGAGCTCGATATTTAAAAATGCATCGAGATAAACATTTTGTCAATGTGACTTCACGTATAATGAGGGAGCTAGGTAGACTATTGCTAGAAATTAGAAAAAGGGAACCTTCCATATGTAACCTGTTTCAAGCATTGAAACCAAAATATTTCGATATCATCGTTGAATCTACCAAAGCAGTGGCTAACTATGACCCCGTGAAAGACATTTTCGGATCTCCCACTTATGCCATGAATATTGTTAACTATCTTAAACAATGTTGTGACATTGCCATAACATTTGCACTGAAAAAAGGAGGTGACTACGGTACAATCACATCAGCCGAAGCAGAGTTGAAAACAATGATTCATTTACTAACATCTAACTGGAAATATGAAATTTCGTCCCAAGCAGCCAGCAATCTTGCCCTGAATAAATGGAATAAAACTTGTATGGTTCCATTGGCCACTGATTTGAAGCTTCTGAGAAATTATTTACTGCAGCTGGCAGATATGTCTGTGAAAAAATTAAAACAGGATCCGAACGATAATTCAGCTTACAATTCTCTTTTAGAAACTGTATTTTGTCGAGTTATTTTGTTGAACCGGAAGCGGCCTGGTGAACTTCAAAAAATGCAACTCCACACATATTCATCAACCAGCCAAGCGAAGGACCATTACGAAGAATTTAATGATGTCATCTCCCCTACAGAGCAGATATTGCTGAAGACATTGAAAAGGGTAGTAGTACGAGGAAAAAGGGGTAGAGGTGTCCCTGTGTTATTTAGTGCTGATGTCCAAGAACATATTGATTCATTAATTCAAATGAGATTAACACTCTGCAAAACAGTTAATTATAATAAATCAACAGGTCTTTGTATTAAAATGTCATACACATATCATTTGCTGTGCTCAGTATTAATTACTTTTTTATCTGTGGCTTCTTTAATACAGGGTGAATCAGAACGCAAATCAAGCAATATCTCAAAATTTTTAAATGAATCACCCTATAAGTCTTTTTACAATTTGTTAGTAGAATTAATAAACTTTTAAACGATGTAGTACACATAGGGCATGAGTTAATGGAAAATCGTAGATATTTTATGATAATGGTTAAAAACAAGTATTTTACGTACACAAATTAAATGGTATTACATTTTTACATGCAACCTCTTGAACCTCTTGAACCTCTTGAACCCTTCAGATCAATCATATATCAAAAGAAACAAATTATACATCAACAACAAAGCATACACTATCGAGGAACTACTGGAAATCTACGACTAAGAAGAACGTAATGTGAACAGAGCACCAGCAACACCAAACATCAGGAATCCAGAGAAGGAATTAGAACACCAAGGAGAAACAGATGACAGCCAACAACTTCAAAAAACTTCCAGAGAACCAGAAAGAAAAACTAATGCAAACACTCCCAAAACAAGTGACCCCAAAAAAACAATAAAACCTACAACTACAGGTGTTTTGCTGAAGGAGAGAACAAGAAGTCATCGCTCTAATAAATAGCTACTTTTCTCTTTAGTATAATATCTCAACAACAGATGGAAAGCCGCTATAGCTATGTGAGATTATTTATCTTGTTTTCTTTTCTTTTGATATGTCGTAATTGTCCTTTGTTATTTTTGATCAATAACTTATTTTAATTCTAGTTTTTAAGCTCTATTCAATTTGAACTTCACTTATATTTAAACTAACCAATCTCAACTCTCACTAATCTTTATGTATACTTATCAAATACATTGCAAATAATCATGGAAGAACTTATGAGGTATTGTAATTACAATCCAATAAACACCCTTGAGGTTTACAATTTGACAGACCTAAACAACACTATAGTTAATAAAGAGGCATACAGACACCTTTTGAAAATTTTCCATCAGAACATAAGAAGTATGAGAAAAAATTTCAATGAACTCAAGATAACTTTGGTTCAAATAACTGAAAACTTTGACCTGATTATTTTAACAGAAACCTTCGATATTTCTGATTGCAAATACATTTTTAGTATTGACGGTTATGAAATGTTATATAGCGAAGGTAAGTACAATAAAAATGATGGTGTTGTTGTTTTTATTAAAAAACAAATCGAATACAATCATAAACTAGTATATATAGATGAATGCAGGGTAATACAGATTGAATTAACCCTCGAAAAAAAAGCATGCCTGATAACCGCGTTGTACAGGTCATCATCCTCAAAGGCAGAAGAATTTGTCATACATCTTGATGATTACCTAGAACAAACAAAAAACATCAATACAGATCATCATGTTATAATAGGTGATATTAACTTAGATTTAAAAAATGAAACAGAAGTAGTTTCAAATTATCTTAACAGTATGAGTGAACATAATTTCATATCTATGATCAATAACCATACGCGAGTACACGGCGAATCAAGGACATGCATAGATCACATATTCCTAAAAGCTCGAAAGTATATGCATGACACGTGCATCTCTGCAGTTTATGATACAGGTATAACGGATCACAGATGCACCATACTAGGAATCCCGCTAGAACAGGAAATACGGTCAAATGAGAATAATAGAACGAAGAATTATGTGAATTATAAAATCCCTAGACGAAATATCAAAGAATATGATTGGTCATCATACTATAGCCTAGAAAATACCGATGAACAGGCGAATTACTTAACTGAAACAATCAGTAGAATGATAAAAAAAATACAAATACGGTGAAACTACGGAAAACAGACCACAAAAGAAAAAAATGGATCACGGAAGGACTTGTAATATCCATAAACCATAAAAATTCATTATATCACGAATACAAAGAAAATCCTCAAAATATGTTGAAAAAGAAGAACTATCTCGATTATAGAGCCCATACAAACAGACTAACAAAAATTGCTAAACAGAAATACTAGCAAAATGAAATTAAAAATAGTAAAAATAGCTCAAAACAATTATGGAAAATCGTGAATGAAATTAACGCTCCAGAGAAAGACACCTCAATAAAAGAAATATTATGTGATGACGGAACAATAACAAAATATGATGAAATAAAGGCAAACCTATTCAATTAATTCTTTGCGAATATAGGTAAAAACTATGCTGAGAAAATAGATAAACCTCCCACCGTAATTCCCAAGCCATCTACCAACATGACCACATTCTTTCTCAGCCCAGTAAATGAAAAAGAAACTTTTGATATAATTCATTCACTCAAACATAGAAAATCCCCTGGTTTTGACGGTATCAGAGCTGAACATCTCAAGGAAATATCAGAAGAAATAACACCATTACTAACATTACTAACATTTCTGATAAATAACATATTTCAAACATGCCAATGTCCGAACGCGTTTAAGAAATCCATAGTCACGCCTATTTTGAAAAAAGGAGATCCTGAAATAGTCAATAATTACAGACCGATCTCACTACTAACAAGCTTCAATAAAATATTCGAGAAACTACTCAAATCTAGACTGATGGCATTTATTGACAAGTACAATTTGATATCTAGCAAGCAATATGGATTCAGCCAAGGTTTGTCAACAAACGACGCGATAGCTGCTCTAACAAGCGAGATATATGAACATGTAGACAACAGACGACCAGCAATATGTGTATTCTTAGATCTAGCTAAGGCATTTGACACTATAGACCATACCCAGTTATTAGAGGCCCTAAAGTTACTCAGGTATAAGAGGTAATACACAAAAACTATTAAAAAGCTACTTGAATGGCAGGAAGCAGGCTGTGAAAATCAATAATGTTCTCAGCTCAGACGCAGAAATAAGTTATGGCATATCGCAAGGTACTGTAATTGGTCCTCTATTATTTTCAATATACATAAACAGTCTATTCACCCTGACTTGCGAAGGTTCCATCATTAGTTTCGCTGATGACACGGCCATACTATTTACAGCCGAAGACTGGGAAAGCCTAAAAATAAAAGTAGAGGATCAAATTAACATACTTAAAGATTGGTTTGATCACAAATCACTAACAATTAATTTCGACAAAAACACACTTCTTGCCATTCGCAAGCTATGAAAACCGATTGCCCAATTTCGACGAATTGCTAATTACCAACCACGGAAAAATCATGAAAATCACTAGAGCAGGCCATATCAAGTATCTGGGTGTGATCATAGATCCCCATCTGCGATGGGATATACATATTAGTCATGTATCGAAAACACTCAGTGTTAAAGACCCACTATGTAATCGGAATGAATAGTGACGAGAAAGTCTTGATAAGGAAGCGGGGTTCATTGAAAAGCAAATTAAACATATTTGTTAATCATTTTAGGAATACTAAAGACAATACAGATCAAAATGGTATTCTAGAATTGCAGAAAAGATTGTCCAATATTGAAAATAAATGGGATATCTTTGATGAAGTTCAAACTCAGCTGGAAGTGCTTGCAGAAAATCCCGACGAGCAGTATTTAGAAAGGGAACAGTTTGAAAATATGTTTCATCTAATTACATGTGAAGTCGAATTGTTTTTAAAATCACAAGGTAAGCCATCAGAAGATATTGTTGTTGAATCACAAATATTAGAAAATAAGTTCGCAAATAGTCCTAATAATTCTAATATTTTGTTAAAAAGGAAGCAAATAAAGCTGCCTGATATTAAACTATCTCTTTTCTCTGGTGTTTATGAAAAGTGGATTGAGTTTAGGGATACTTTCCAGTCTCTCATCAATGATAACGATCACATCAGTGAAATAAAAAAAATTTCAATATCTTAGGGCTTCATTAGAGGGAACTGCTAGGCAAGTTATACAGTCATTTGAGTTTTGTAGTAAGAATTATTCATCAGCTTGGAATGCTTTATGTAAACGTTTTGATAATAAAAACATTTTGGTTTATTATCATTTAGATGCGTTATTTAATATGGAAAAGCTCCATAGAGCATCATCAGAAAAACTTCGTGAAATAGTTGATCATGTTTCTAATCATATAAGAGCGCTTGAGGTTTTAGAGCAAAATGTAGATAGTTGGGATGTGTTAATTATACATTTAATCACTAAAAGTTTAGGTAACTTCACATTATCAAAGTGGGAAGAATTTAAATTACTCCATGAAAATGTAACTTTAAAAAATATGTATGATTTTCTTAAAAGTATGGCTGATTTATTAGAGCGTCTGGATAAGGATATGATGCTAAATTAGAAAAAAGGTGTATCAACCAAAAGACGAAAGTTTTGTCGCTACTGATAAAAATAAGCACAGCATTCATTGTACATTTTGCTCAAGTTTATATAGAAACCATAAATGTGATCAGTTTATGACATTTTCACTATCAAAAAGACTTCAATTGGTGAAAAATCATAAACTTTGTGAAAATTGTTTACGTATAGGTCATGTAACTACTAAGTGTAAGCTCTATGGTACATGCAAAAAATGTGGTGGTAAGCACAACACACTTCTTCATCAAGAGATTAATGAAGAACCGTCGACTTCAGTAGGAAATGTCGATGGAGCTGAAAATAATACAGTGTTAACATCACATACTTCTTATAAAAATGATCTGGTTTTACTTGCTACAGTTATTGTCAAAGTTTATGATAAATATGGAATATCGCATAATGTTCGTGCACTGTTAGATTCTGGTTCACAATCCTGTTTTATTACGGAGTCTTTATGTAACAGACTTAAGTTGAACAAAAGTAAAATTCAATTTTCCGTTTCTGGGTTGAATAATAATGTCTCTCATTTGAAATATAAGACTGAGGTAACTATACATTCTCTTTACGAACATTTTTCTCTGGCGATTCCTTGTTTAGTTTTACCTATTATAACAGGTTTATCGCCTTCCAGAAGGATCAATATTTCAGATCTAAATATACCAAAAAACTTTCCACTTTGCTGATCCTAGTTTTAATATTCCTGGATCAATCGATATACTTTTTGGTGCCGATATATTTTGGCGAATTATTCGTCATAAACGTTTAGAATTGGCAATAAATAAACCAGTTCTTCAGGAAACTCGATTAGGTTGGATAATTTCTGGAAAACTAAATAACCTAAAGGATGTGGAACTAAGTCTTTGTAACATTATTCGGGAATGTGACTCTAATAAATTAATATAAAATCAATTAGAGACATTTTTCGAACTCGATAAAATTGCTTAAAAAAATCCATGGTCTATCGAACAGCAAGAATGTGAAAATCATATTTTGAATACAACCACTCGTTTAAAAAATGGTAGGTTTTCAGTTCGCATACCGTTCAAAAGATCAATTTACGAATAAGGTGATTCTAAAGAACAAGCAATTGAACGGTTTTATGCACTAGAAAAAAGGTTAAATAAAGATTGCGAATTTAAAGAAAGTTATTGTCATCTGAAATATCGTATTTTTTACCCCATCATGGTGTTTTGAGTGAAAGAAGCTTAACAACCAAGTTACGTGTTGTCTTTGATGCTTCAGCTTTAACATCAACGGTAGTTTCACTTAACGATATTTAAATGGTTGGTCCCACAATTCAGGCCGATCTTTTTTCCATTTTATTACGATTTCGTCAACATCGCATAGTTTTCACTGCTGATGTAGAAAAAATGTATCGACAAGTTGAAGTGGCAGAAGACGATCGATGTTTTCTGAATATTTTATGGAGGAGAGATCCGCCTGAAGAAATTCCTATTTATAAATTGCATACAGTGACTTACGGAACCGCTAGTGCTCCGTTTTTGTCAATTAGATGCCTTGTTCAATTGGCCCATGAGGTTCGTGAAACATTGCCAGATGTATCTGAAATTATTTCCCATGATTTTTACGTCGATTATTTATTAAGTGGTTGTGATGATGAAAACCAAGCAACGAATTTGTGTGTTGCAATAAAAAAGGTACTTGAATCTGGTTGTTTTCCATTGAGAAAGTGGAGATCTAATTATCCAAATATTTTTGATAAAATTATACATAATGAGACTATTAAAGAAAATTCTCATTTGTTAGAGATTTGTAAAAATGAAACTGTTAAGACTTCAGGTTTGCTCTGGTCAAATATTGATGATAATTTGCTATTTAATATTCATTTTGAACTTGCCAATAAACCAATCACAGAGAAAACGATGTTATCATGCATCGCACGTATTTTTGATCCGTTAGGTCTGTTAAGTCCTTGTCTTATTATCGCGAAAATTATGCTTCAAGAATTATGGAAAGAAAAACTGAGTTGGGACGATCCTCTAAGTCTATATTTTAGCACAAAGTGGCGTATACTTATGAGAAAATTTAATTCACTTAGTTCTCTTAAAATTAATCGTCATGTTATATGTGAAAACCCAAGACTAGTTGAGTTACATATATTTTCAGACGCATCAGAAAAGGCTTACGGTAGTTGTGTTTATGTACGTTCGATAAATGAAAGAGGTGTTTTTAGTCATATTTTCTGTTCCAAATCGAGAGTAGCTCCTATAAAACCGGTTACTATTCCTCGTTTAGAGCTTTGTGCTGCTCATATATCAGCACAATTATCTGAAAAAAAGAAAAACTCCTTAAGATTAAAGATTTCGAAAATAATATTTTGGACCGATTCAAAGATTGTGTTAGGCTGGATCAATATGTCCGCCAATTTACTAAAACCCTTTGTGCGCAATAGGGTGGTCGAAATTCAATCCCTCACTAATATTGACAATTGGAAATATTGACAATTGGAAATATGTACCGACATTAGAAAACCCTGCTGATTTTCTAACAAGGGTCATTAGTCCAATAAAAATAAATGATTTGAGTACTTGGTGGCATGGGCCATCTTGGTTGAAAGAAAATGAATCATTTTGGCCAAAAGACAATTCTGGTTCTATTTATAAATTTGGAACCAGAAGGAAGAAGACTTTTTTAGTGGGATTATTTATTTATCATTTTTATTTAAAAAATGGATGGCGTTTGCATTTCCTGGATTTTTTAAATGTTATAAATTAAATTTACTTAGCCTGTAATAGGCAATGAAAAGGTCTTACGGTATATCAAACGGATCAGGAGAGTGTCTCATGGTTGACTGGAGTAGTCAATATCCTTCGACCATGGGATGGTGCCTCCCTGAGATGCGTCTTAGGTGACCAACTCCCAAAGCCACACATCTGTGTGGCTTACATACCTGATGAGGGCAGTCATAGACCAACCTCTGAACAGGTCCTCACTAGACTGAGGAAAATGAACCATGGTCTGTTAACCTTGGAGTGGACTGTTCTACACAAGGAAGTTACAGGCCCTGGTCAAACATGGACCTTCGCCATTGACGATGGATCTATGGCCGAGCTGGAGAGGGTGGGTTTTAAACCCTACTTGGGTTTTGGGCAGGTTGTTTTCCGCCCTAAAACCAGGTCTTCCTCCCAACAGGCAGAAAAACCAGGTACCTCGAAAGGATCTGAGAAAATCCACGGCCCGGGACCGAGCGGAAAACCCCCTGCGGCAGTGAGGAGAACCAAAACTCCTCACAAGCTTAGGGGTAGTGCACCGCCGGCACGTAGCCAAGGCACCAGCCAACCAAAAGCTGGGAAAGCTGGATTTCCCATGATGAAGACGGCTAACGTCTCTTCCAGGAAACCGGCAAAAGAGACTGGACTTGGTGTCCCGAAATCGAAGGCCATTATGGACTCGACAAAGGCACCAAAAAAACCAGCTGGGCCGGTGACGAAAGGTGATCAAACCTCGTCGACAGCACCAAATACAGCCTCATCATTGGCAGGTGCAGATGGTGGCGTCTTAATTGACCCACCGACTGGTCCTCCCAGTGTTTGAGGAGATATAAGTTTGCCTGCGGCACCCAACACTCTGCCACATTTAATTGTTTACAGGCAAACTTACAGCATGCCAAGGCCGCTTCTTACATCCTTGGCAAAAGGTTCAAGGACGAATTAATCGACCTTGCCTTCCTGCAAGAACCATGGACAGGAAACACAGACCGAGTAACCGGTCTCAGCAATATTCCTGGTGAGGTAATAGCCTGCCCTGGGGTGAAACCTAGAGCATGTCTACTCATTAGGGAAAATATTAATTATTTCTTGCTTACAGGCTTTTGCACTCCAGATGTAGTAGCCATCCAGATGTACTTACCGGAGAAGAATGGCATGACAAACATAGTCGCCTGCTCTGCATACTTCCCAGGAGACATGGATACTGTACCCCCTCTTGCTATACGACGATTGATCGACTATAGCAAGAAGAACAGACTTCAATTAGTCATGGGCTGTGACGCCAACTCACACCATACATCGTGGGGCAGCACGAATATTAATCGCAGAGGTGAGTTACTCTTAAATTATATACTAGGGGAAGAGCTATCAGTTATAAATAAGGGCTCCGAACCAACCTTTGTAACTAGAAACAGATCAGAGGTGTTAGATTTAACAATCAGCTCAAACTTTCTGAGCAATAAAATACGGCATTGGGCTGTATCTACTGAACCTTCGTGTTCGGATCATAGACATATTCAATTCAGCATTGAAATAGGCCAGAGGCCAGTGGTGGAATATCGTGACTCAAAAGCTACTGATTGGAGTGGATATAGAAATTCCCTTCAACGGTACGTTGAGGATGGTTTCACCACAATCAACAGTTGTGATGGGATAGATACTGCAGCGGAAAAGCTTCGCGAAGCAGTGATCTCCTCCTATCATGAAAACTGTCCACTAAAGACTAAAAGAGATAATCGCAACTCTATTTGGTGGAACAAATGCCTAGAAAAGCGAAGACAAGAAGTTCGACGACTATTTAACCGAGCTAAAGAGTCAGGCAACTGGGAGCTTTATAAAACTTCTCTAACAAGCTACAATAAAGAAATCAGAAAGGCAAAGCGGGAGTCTTGGAAAAAGTTCTGTGAGAGTATTTCTGATATACCTCGTAATACTAGAATTCACAAGATTCTCTCTAAAGAGTCTATTGCCGAGAATCACTTTCCTGGAAGTTTGACTCTGGATAACAATCGACCTCCGCACTTTGAGGGCGCCAGGCGGCCAAAAAATATCGATTGGGAGGCAGCCAAGGAAGTTATCACAGCACCGGCAGTTGAATGGGCAATCAAATCTTTTCAGCCTTTCAAATCTCCCGGTGAGGATGGCATATTTCCAGCTCTGCTGCAAAACGGACTGGAATTACTTCTACCCATCCTCATTAAACTGTATAGAGCTAGTCTGGCGTGGAATTACATACCACCCAGTTGGTTGGCGGCTAGGGTGGTATATATACCAAAAGTGGGCCGCACAGACCCACACCCTAAATCAGTCAGACCAATTAGCCTAAGATCTTTCCTTCTTAAAGGACTTGAAAAAGCACTGGATTGCTACATCAGGCGGGTAGCTTTATATAATTCCCCCCTGAGCATCCATCAATATGCTTATCAAACTGGCAAATCAACGGATTTAGCTTTACACAACCTTGTTGAGAAAATCACACAATCCCTTAACAACAAGGAGATTGCGGTGGCCATATTTCTTGACTTTGAAGGAACATTTAACAATGCACTACCCTTTTCAAATTGGTTTTAGACTGCCAAAAAAGACTCTCCTCAATAGAACTCATTAACGTATTGCTGGTCTGGATCCCTGGCCATTCTGGTGTAAGGGTTGTCGGGTCGTTGTTATTAAACACTTAGTAAAAGTCACTTATATCTTTATTAAACAACTAAATAATTCTAAGTACAAATTACGTTGATCTATCGGTATAGAACCGACCTCGTTGAAGTTTATTGTACTTATCTAATTATAAATATATTTGTACCCGTCTCATCAAAATGTCCAAAACTATGTTTATATTTTTATTTAGGCTTACTAATACTTTTATATCATTGCTGATAGACATATTTATAAAAGTATTAATTAAGCTATTTCGTCAATGACCTAATACATTATACGAGGGGCATTACATCCCTCCCCCTAGGGAGAATGGTTTCAGGGTTGGCCAGCCCTTGAACCATTTATCTAAGGGAATTTTCAAACGCGTAATAGTTTGGATTTGATGGATGGTTACTTCCTGTTACCACAATAGTAATAATAAAATAATGATAATAAGAAAAATAATAATAATAATAATAATATGAATTGTACATGTGGGGCCCCTCCACTAGGTACTTATTTTAATGGTGAGGGTTAGTCCTTTTGTACTTTTCTATTTATTTTAATGTCTATCTATGCAAATACTACTTTGGTACATAAATAACTGTTACTGTAAACATCGAGTTGATGTTTCAGCACAAAGTCTAATTATATTCTACCTATATTATTGGAAGACCATCTATAAGTACTTTATTATAGTTTTGAATAAAGTCACGTACCTATAATACTCGTGTCTATGCTTATTAAGTAATCTAAATATATTTTTATTCAATTGTTAAGTCATCTAACTGTTGAAATTAGTACAATGATCTACAGGGTGTCTACATGCCCACCCTTTGAAAGACAAAATTACAGGGTGATCGAACCTGGAATTTCGTCTCTTAACTACTAACGCTGATATCTCAATTCAAACACTATTAATGTAGGTAAGTGATTATTTGCTGACACAATGTATCATATTGCGTAATAAGATACTATCTTGAATTTGACTCAACAAATGGTAAACAAATGATTAGGCAATTTAACTACTTATTACTTTTAGATGATCTATGCATTTAAAAAAGATTAGAAATATATTGTATTTTAGTAAATTCTATAAATAGATAAATATAGATGTATTATTACTACAGAGAAGAATATAAACAATATAAATACAAATATATAACATAATATGTTGATTTTTGGGTACCCAATAAACTATAACATAAATGAGAATTGTACATCAGCACTAATAATAAAAGTATTGAAATCGAAATATTGTGAAAAAAAAATTAAGAAATTATCCAGGTAACATATTTTACCTTTCCTAAAAATTAATTGAAAATGTTTAAAATCAATATACTTATACCATACATATAAATGCTTTTATAAAAAGATTCTAAAAACGAAATGAACAAAAAAAAATATTTCATAATCTATATACTACTTTGATCATTAAATAATTGCAATCTGTTTTCCACAAACTACCAAAGTCTTATTTATCTTTTTAATTAATTTAATTTGATTCAAAATCACTTTAAAAAATATCTGTGCATTTCTTCAACTGTTTTTCATAATTCCTGCACAAAAATATTCAAATTATTACATCTTTTTTTTTGCCTTTATTCTGCGTGTCAGGCCCAATGTACTCCACCTGTATTTTCAAAAATACCTTCTTTTCCATATTTTCGCATCTCTGTGCATTTTTATTCATAACTTCATTAACATTGTTTAAACTGCCGACCTATGTAGTCGATACAGCGCTTGTCCCTCAGGTCAAGGTTGTCATTATCAGTTAACAACATTTTTCCGTTATCACCATTTCACCTTTTGTTACACGATCATTCGTAATAATGCAGAATTCCTAAAGTGTGAAACTTACGTTCCCTCATTTCATATTAAAAAAAATTTTAAGACTGACATTCCGCTATAAAGACTTTATTCTCATTTATAAGTTCTATTGGAACATATTTAACAGAAGAAAATTAGAAAACAGGAATTAGTCGAACATGTTGTTCCAAAGAAAATTGAATATTATTGATCAAAAATCAATAACATTATTAAGTAATAAAGTATCTGGCACATATCCGTGCTCATTAAGTTTCGAGGACACGCTGCGGCTTGTCCAAGAGTCAACTTTTTGTGCATTACCCTGCGACATAGGAGGGTAATGGGTTGAGCTACCTATCGGAAGCGTCCCCAGGTTGCGGATAGGGGAAGGCCAGGGACGTCATGCAAATGAAAGAACTGGTCCATTGGTAAATAAGGAAGGATGAGGGCTATAAACGCCTAACATTGCCGACCGAATAACCAATCGCTGACAAGCTCGTGACGCAAACCGAAAACTACATAGCAGAGCAACGACCCCCTCGCTAGGGTAAGGCCAGTGAGAGGTATGCCGAGCTATGTGGTTCGGGGGGTTTGGCTTAATTGCCTGACCTGCGTGGATGGGGACCACTATAAAAAACCTCCCAAATCCTAAGGTTGAGTGGTCGCTGAAGGGATGGATGGCCGTGGGTTATTCGGTTTTTAGACCACTAACCTCAGGGCAACTGGCGCACCCTGTTGTATATAGCCTTACCCAGTCATGCGGGGCTCTGACTGGGCGGACCAACATTCCCTAGCTGCTCGTGGGAACAATATGGACCAAAGCAGTAAAACACCAGAGGAGGATAAGGACTCCTCTAAAGAAAATCAAAACGTTACAGGAATGGACTGTAACGACACAAGTTGTCAGGAGACAGTAGCTAAAGTCTGTACTCCAAAGGCAAAAGAACAAGGAGGGAAGGACTCCTTAGAAAAGGGGAAGGCAACCAACAAGACCTTGCCCAAAAAACTATCTGGTGCCCAGAGGAAGAAACTCATCAGGGAACAGAAAAAAGCAGCCGGCACATGGGTGGAAAAAGACCCAAACAAAGCTGGAAAGAAAAAGGAGCATGAACCGACAAAATCGGGAAATAGCATGTCCAAGTCAGGAAAAGTCCTGATGAAGACAAGCTCAGGTCCGACAACGTCGGGACACTCCAATACAGGTGGAAAAGAAGGGACAGGTAAAGGTAAAAGACCTCGATCTGAAAACTCAACTCCACCTGATATACATGTTGCAAAAAAAATAAACAGGAGCACGAAAGTGCAGACTGTCTCCTATAAGGATGCAACAGCAAATCTCGGGATGGCGGTGATCCACAGACGCCATCCAGAAAACACCCTGAATCAGGAACAGGCAGGACTGATTCAAAACCGCTTGGAGGAGGCCGTGTTTGACACCCCTGGGGGAAGCGCAAACCGACTCCAATTCCAACGTACTTCATTCCATTCAGGGGTCCTCTGGATGACCTGTGGGAATGAATACACGAAGGAATGGCTCAGGAACGCGGTGGAAGGACTGGGCGAGCTCTGGGAAGGTGCTGATCTGACAGTTGTTGGATCAGGAGACCTCCCCAGAAGGCCCCTGGTCCTCGTGCACGTTCCAGGTGCCATAAGGGAAGAGTCCATTCTAAAGGACCGTCTGGCTAGTCAAAATGCTAGCCTCAAAAGGAGGAATGGACCCTCAAAGGAAGAAAAGACGATGGAAAGGGGCAAACGCTGACCTTCTCCATTGATGAGGCTTCTTTTAAGATTCTGGAGACGATGGGCTTCCGAGCATACTATGGTCTCGGAAGGGTGGGATTCGATGTAATATGTGGATGTGGGATTCGATGTAGCCCTCATACAAGAACCTTGGGTGAACAAGGGAAAAATTATGGGTTTATCAGGGATAGGAGGGGAATTGATTTACGATAGGTCCTCCCAAGTACCTAGAACCTGTATAATAGTAAGAAATAATATAAAGATACTGCCTTTAAATCATTTCTGTTTTAGAGACCTGACCACGGTCAAAGTAAGATTCATCTCTGATGGGGGACCGAGGGAGATTATTCTCGGATCGGTCTACCTACCAGGAGATGCTTCTGAACAACCACCATCCAGGGAAGTGGAGGAACTAGTGAGAGGATGTCGGGGCAAAGGAACGCATCTGATCATTGGGGGAGATGTGGATGCACATCACACAACCTGGGGAAGCACAAACACCAACCAAAGAGGTGAGTCTTTACTACAATTTATTATGGAAAATAATCTGGACATATTAAATGTGGGAAACAAACCTACCTTTGTAACAATAAATAGAAAGGAGGTTCTAGATATAACAATTGCAACTACTTTTATAGCTAGTTTTGTTAAAAAATGGCATGTGACTGATGAGGTGAGTTGTTCGGACCACAGACACATAAGCTACACATTAACAGGTTTTAGCACTGAAACTGAAACTTACCGGAACCCAAGGAAAGCTAACTGGGAGGCCTATCAGGCGGACCTAGGCCTTGAAATCCAAAGGGTGAGAGAGACGGTAAGAAACAGCGTGGATCTAGACCTAGCTGCGGAACAATTCCAAGAAGCTATCGTGTCTACCTTCAATCGCAACTGCCCCGAAACTACAAGGAGAACCAACAGGAATGTGCCCTGGTGGAATAACGACCTTGAAGTTTCAAGGGCGGAAGTACGAAAGATCTTCAATAGGGCAAGTAA
Organism: Galerucella pusilla; assembly: GCA_910591695.1. Classification (NCBI taxonomy): domain Eukaryota; kingdom Metazoa; phylum Arthropoda; class Insecta; order Coleoptera; family Chrysomelidae; genus Galerucella; species Galerucella pusilla. Next base: position 31,985 of record CAJUYI010001019.1, on the reverse strand, counting down.
AGACGGAGAGTGGACCGTATATAGGAAAACTCTGACGTCATACAACAAGGCTCTGAGAATCGCTAAAAGAGACTCATGGAGGAAACACTGTGAAGAGGTAGAACAGACTTCTGAATGTGCTAGACTCCAAAAGATACTCTCCAAAGATCCTCAAAGGACAATTAACTCATTAGAGACAAGAGATGGAAGATATACACAAAGCGGGAAGGAAACTCTGATAGAACTTCTCGAAGTACATTTTCCAGAATGCAAAATAAGTGATGAACCATTAGATACAGAACAACAAATGGTCTCGAGGACTCCAAATCGGAGTAACGAGGAAAGTTGGAAAGTATCTAGGGAAGTGGTTAATCAAAGCAAAATAAAATGGGCAATTAACTCATTTGAGCCATATAAATCACCGGGACCGGACGGGATCTATCAGACGGCATTATACTCAGCAGACTGTGTACGATCCTTAGAGCAAGTATGGGACTAGGGTACATACCAAAGGTCTGGAGAAATGTTAGGGTGGTCTTTATTCCTAAACCTGGTAAAACAGGTGACAATAAAGCGAAATCCCTGAGACCCATAAGTCTGATGTCATTTGTACTGAAGACATTGGAAAAACTGGTGGACATGCACATTAGAGGAGGATCGTTGGTAGAAAGACCGATCGACCTGGATCAATATGCATACAGACCAGGAGTATCCACAGAGACAGCACTCCATCACCTAGTACAAGGAATAGAGTACGCTCTCGAAAATAAGGAAGTATTATTAGCAGCCTTCCTTGATATAGAGGGTGCATTTGACAACACCTCCCACAAAGTAATCACTAGGGCAATTCGTCAAAAGTAAATTGACGAAACAAGCTGCAGATGGATAGACTGCATGCTGAAAGACCGAACGATATTCTCAACCTTGATGGGCACAACATTGTCAGCCCGAGTTTCAAGGGGATGTCCACAAGGAGGAGTACTGTCTCCTCTAATATGGAACCTTGTAATGGACGGACTGATAAGGAGACTCAAAAAGGAACACCATACTGTCTTAGGATATGCGGACGATCTAGTCATCATATCACAAGGCAAATTCAGTACTACGGTCAGAGAGCGCATGCAACAGGCTCTGAACATAGTAACGAAATGGACGACAGAGGTGGGTTTAAATATAAGTCCCACCAAATCAAACTTAGTACCCTACACCAAGAGAAGGAACTTGGCAGGTTTGGGACCACTATACCTTCAAGGTACGGAAATTCCAATGGTTATGGATGTTAAATATCTCGGGGTGATTATTGACTCGAGATTAACATGGTCCAAACAAATGGAAAAAGTTGCAGCAAGATCGGAAACCACACTAATGATGGCAAGACGAACTTGTGGTAAAACATGGGGGTTGAGTCCGCGAATGATACACTGGATATACAGTGTAGTGGTTAAACCCATAATAACATATGCGTCTTTGGTCTGGTGAACAAAGACGACACAAAAGAATGCAATGACGAGACTGGGCAAGGTGCAAAGACTTGCATGTCTCAGCATTGCAGGATGCATGAGAAGCACGCCAACGGCAGCACTAGAAGCCTTATTCGACCTTCCTCCACTACACCTCGTGATAATGGGGGAAGCAAGGATGGGACTATTTAGGCAGCAAGATAATCTGAGCAACAAAATAGTTAGATCAGGACACACATCTGTTAAAGACATCATAAGTGAAGCCATTTTAGATATGAAACAAGACTATATGGCCACTAAACTTCTCCCAAGCCCTAAATATGAGGTAGAAATACCTCACAGAAAGGACTGGCAAGACCCAAGCAGACTGAAATTTCCCCGAGGAGAGACCTGGTACACAGACGGATCACAGACAGGGGAAGGAACAGGAGCAGGAGTGTACAGTGAAAAGAGAAACACAAAAGGCTCTTTCTCACTAGGCAAACATACCTCTGTATTTCAGGCAGAGATCTATGCCATCCTAGAATGTGTCAGAATTAACAAATATAGGACTGACACTCATAGGATAAACATACTAACTGATAGCCAGGCAGCCCTTGCGGCTTTAAATAGCCGCAAGGTAACATCCAGACTAGTAGAAGAATGTCAGAAAGAACTAAATGAACTGGCAGACCACATTAAAGTAAGATTGGTGTGGGTGCCGGGACATAATGGTATTTCTGGAAATGAACAAGCTGATGAACTCGCAAAAAGAGGTTCAGCAACAGTATATGTTGGACCAGAACCAGCTCTTGGGACCACAAAAAAGGTAGTCCGAGCGCAAATACAAAAATGGGTACAAAGCCAACATAGACTTCATTGGAGGAACACTCCGAAACAGGTACACAGCAAAACCTTCATAGGTGACACATGTGCAAAGCGGGCCAAAGAACTACTGAATATCAGCAGGAATAAGCTAAGAATTATTGCAGGTTATCTAACAGGTCATACCCCGTTAAAAGATCACCTGCATAAAATGGGGTTATATAACGGGGACCTCAGCTGCAGACTATGTGGCATGGAGAACGAGACCGTGACCCATATCTTGTCTGACTGTGAGGCACTGCACTCGAGGAGACAGGCAATCTTCGGAGAGGCCAATGTGCCACCTGAAGTATATGGCACACATCCAATGGACCTATACCGTCTACTCGAAGGTACGGGGATAACTGGATGGGTGGACTAAATATGGGAGCAGAGTACAATAAGCCAATAGGCTGCAGTGCTCCCGGCATCTGAACGGCTCCCAAAATGGAAAAAAAAAATCTGGCACATATAACAAAAAAATATTACTCACTCAAAATAATATATATATAAACAAAAATAACGTAAGTATTAAAAGTGAAAGATTAGAAATAGAGAAAAAAATTATTTATGAATTGGGTTGAAGTTATGTTGATAAAAATAAAAATCTTACTAACCATGATAATTACAATTTAGGACATTGTATCAATAATAAAAAAAAAACTGAAATAAAGTCATGAAAACAAATTACAACAAATAATGAACTTACCAAAAATTAACTATATGACTATCTTCTTTCTTCTTCCTAATTGGACCATCTCCATTTTTGATAACCATAAAACAATTATTCTTCTCCCTTAATATTCCATCAATAGTACCTATCCATAAAACTAATTCCATAAACTTATCCATATTCCATTATTAGTAATTTTGTAGATGTGTAACCAAATCTACCGTATTATCAGCTACCATATTTTCATTATCCATATAAATTTCCCATTCTAAATTAATTTACCATGCCTTTCCATTCTTCTTCCATGAAATAAAATGGAAGTTTTTAAATTTTTTACTCATTGCCCAAAAGGGCCCATCCATTTAATCGGTTCCAGTCCGCAGGATCGCCATGTAAGGGTTGTCGGGTCGTTGTTATTAAACACTTAGTAAAATTCACTTATATCTTTATTAAACAACTAAATAATTCCAAGTACAAATTACGTTGATCTATCGGTATAGAACCGACCTCGTTGAAGTTTATTGTATTAATCTAATTATGAATATATTTGTACCCGTCTCATCAAAATGTCCAAAACTATGTTTATATTTTTATTTAAGCTTACTTATACTTTTATATCATTGCTGATAGACATATTTATAAAAGTATTAATTAAGCTATTTCGTCAATGACCTAATACATTATACGAGGGGCATTACACTGGCATGGAAGGAAACGAGAAGGCAGACTTTCTTGCAAGGGAGGGTGCCGCACGTGTTTCTATCGGACCAGAACCCACAATTGGCATCGCAATAAGTTTTGCCAAACAAACACTAAATACCTGGACAGCAGGAAGAGCTTTAGACTTCTGGCATAATTTACCAGGATTGGTTCATTCAAAGGCTTTTATACATCCTTCGAAGTATGTCTCCAAACAAATGTTAGACCATAGCAGGCATGACCTACGTTGTCTAACAGGCCTTTTAACAGGCCACTGTCATCTAAATCATCATATGCTAAAACTTGGTCTGTCGGAAGATCCGACTTGCCGTCTTTGTTTGGAAGACGATGAAACAGCAGAGCATATAATTTGTGCCTGCCCCGCCGCGGCTCGAATCAGGTATCTGATGTTTGGCAGGGTCTCTCTCTCGCCCTCGGACCTGAAATATCATTCACCAAATAAAATAATCGGCTTTGTTAAGAAGGTGAATTTGTTTGGTGAAATCTGAATAGGTGTGAGCCGCAGTGGAGGGCCTTATAGACCCACTCACTACAAACCTAACCTAACCTAACCTAGAGGAATGGGATAGAATTCCCGTACCTTATGATCAAAATTTAATTTTAAGTATGGGGAGGCGTTGCAGGGCAGTTGTAAGAGATAGAGGGGGTAATACTGAATATTAATTAATGTTTTGTAGTGTAAAATTCATTATGGTCGGCTAGTAATGTTAATATTGTTCTTTGGTTTTTAGACAAATTAAACACTAAAAAATTAAAAGTTGCTTTATATTTCGTTACATTTTATGTAAATTTTGCAATACTTCGTAAAATCCCTGAAACATGTCATTATTCGATTAAAAATATTTAAATCAATGTTATTTTTATTTAACTTCCAGAGATCATCCATTACTCAAATGTGGTTGAAATCCAAACCAAGGGTAAATGAAACTCAAAGTCCAAACCACAACTTTAATATTCTTCAGCTGACGCCAAGCCGTACCTGTGGACTTTCAAATTGCCCACCGTTTTCCCTCCACTCCAACAACAATTTACGCCAATCGCGGCATACCACGAACCTTAACGGACAGGGACTGCGCGCGCAAACGCAGCCTCTACTCCACGATTTCTCAAAAAGATGTCAAAGAAACATGATGTGAAATTCGTCAGAGAATCCACGTTGAAAGTATAAAAGGTGTCTAAGACACAAAAAGTAACTAAGAAACCATAGAAAATGTTCTTTATTGCGATGCTTTAAGTAAAGCATCATGTGAACTTGAATAAATGAGGTGAGAAAGGCAAGTCAACAAGTTTGATTTCCATGCTCCCCGTATAAGCCAATGGTGGATGACGCCATTGCTCATCAAACATCGATTATTACATTAAAGTGATAATAAAATATAATAACGGTCCTTCGAGTTTAAAATTAAAGTAATAAACCGTGTTTAAGTTAGTTGCAAGAAAGTCAACTCTCTCTTGCCTTAATTTCAAGGGCAACGTAAGTGCAAAGGTTTGACTCTTTCCCTCTCTCTACCCTCTCGGGCAAGTTTGTACATATAGTCTCACAGAACATTGCGTAAGTTTTGGGCACCTAAGTGGATTGTTGATGTGTTCCATATATGTGTCTATCAAAGTGCTTCTTTTATTTCGCATCAGCAGAATAAGATTGATCCTTATTTCCCAAAAACGACTGGAAAAAAAACCACAGCTCGTTTTCATGGTCCATGTCGAGACCGGATTGGTATTTAAAAAAAGTATCAGTGACTCTTGAAAAAAAAAATAGTGACGCTCTCCAAGAACTATCGAAACAGGTAAAAAAGTGATATCTCTACTGTCCTTCGAATTGAAACATTAAACCTCTCAAAAAAGTGCACGCGACTTGAATAAAAACAGTAAGCGAGATTTAGTGTGGACTGCTAGTGTTGCCAGTTTCTCGTTAATTGAGTAGCATTAAGCAAATGGAAACACGCCACCCTTTTATGTAAAGAAGATGACTCCACATGGAACTACAGTGTAGCAGAGAACTACAGCTAACAAGAAGTTAAAACCGAGATTAGAACTCCTCAAGAAAGAAGATGAATGTAAGTTTTTAAAAATCTCATATAAAAACTCATTTTGAAATTGAAATATATAAATATGGACATTTTAAATCATTTGCATGCAAAATGTTTTTAAAATTCATGTCGTAAGCTCTATGCAATGTAATAAGTCTCTTAAGCAATAGATAACATCTCTCTAGGCACATGTATGCTTAGACTAAATGAAGAGCTCGGGGCAATAGGGGACCTAAGCCACAATTTTCAAATTCGTACGATTTTAGTGAAGCGGCATTTGTAAAGAAGGTATTAAGCCTAGAGGTAGCCAACTATCGATAGTACTATCGATAGTATCGATAGTTTTAAGTTTTAATTTACTATCGATACTATCGATAGTCCCATCCGATAGTTTTTGTCATACGTCAACTGTCAAAGACATCATACATAACGCATAAACTAACCATTAACCATAAAATAAAATAATTTTTCCAATTTTCCACTATTTTACTTACTTACTTAACTTATTCTGTAACTGTTGATACAATTCTGTTAATATGTTATGTATTATTTGTGTTTCTTGGAATGCTAAATGAACATTTTTTATGTATTTTGAGGTTAGGTGTTTGTTTGGAATGTTAGATGATTTCCCATTTACTACTAAACCGATAGTGCCATCGATAGTATCGATAGTTCTCAATAACACTATCGGAACTATCGATAGTCGTGACTATCGATATTTGGCTACCTCTAATTAAGCCACCATACACGTTATTCGGCTATTGCGCGATAGATGTCGACACCAAGCTATAACGATCTTGTTGCCTACTTACAAAATAGTCGAAAAATTTCAATCAAGAACGTCATAAGCCACAAAAAAATCAACATGGCGACAGGTGATTATATGTTATTGAAGCGAAAACGGGTATTTTATAACGAAAAAGGCGGTAGTTCAAATTCGGATTTTGACTCTGACGATTCAGGAAAGGATAGGGAATATTCTCCAGATACTAGTTCAAGTGAAAGTGATGAATCTACAATAAAAGAGGTAAATAAACATTTTAGTGGCTTAAGTCCTTTTTGCTGTAGGTTATGTGGCTTGTGACTTATTAAGGTTATAATATCATCAAATTTATTTTTTTAATATAGCGTGGCCATAAATAGGTTATTTTTAATTTTGTACGAATAAAGAGCCACCAACACATTCATTTTTATTATTATTTGTTTGTCAATAAAATTTTTTAAGACCAAAAAAGTATAATACTTTTAAGGTGGCTTAGGCCCTTCTTGACTAGAATATGTTTTGTTTTATCAGAGGACCCGACAATATCATGAAGATAAAGATCAAGAAGGCAGCAGAGGTTCAGTTTTGAGCCCAGAAAAACTTCCGCCAAGCCGGTGTGAGTCATTATAGTAGGATCTCTAATCCAAACAGAGTATATTTGAACCACGACCTTAGTATTTCAAGCCTTTATAAGGATTATTACATTGCATGGTGTAAACTGAATAATATTATTCCTGTTAATGAGGATCGCTACCGAAGAATCTTTAACTTTGAGTACAACATAGGGTTCAAGATGCATAAAAGCGATACATGTCAAACATGTGATTCACTGAATCTTATGATAAGTTCAAATAAGGAAAATGAATCTGAGGCTAAAAATCTCCAAGTGAAATTACAGTTACATCAAACTCGTGCGCAGGCAATGCAACAAAACCTTAAAGACGAAATTAAAAATAATGAAGAGATTCAAAACATCGACATAATTCCATTTGACTTGCAGCAGACATTACCCACGCCTTAATTGACTGTTGGCATTTTACCTTAGAAAAGTGTGGACTTATAATCTTGATATACATGACTGTGTATCTGGGCAAGGTCATATGTTTCTGTGGACAGAGTCAGTTGCAAAAAGAGGAAGTTCCGAAATTGCTAGTGTACTTTTAAAATACCTTACAAGTAAACCAACCAGGTCCGAAAATCTTGTAGTCTTTACCGATAATTGTGGGTTGGCTAATAATGGCACTATGGCTACAGTTAGTTAGAGAAAAAGTTTACAAAACTATAGAGCATCGTTTTCTTGTATCTGGGCACACTCATTTGCCTTCAGATAGAGACTTTGCTTTAATTGAAAAGCATAAAAAGTATGTTAAGCAAGTGTTTTCTCCAGAAGAATGGTTTGATACTGTAAGAAAATCGAATAGAAAAAAACCTTTCACAGTAGTGGAAATGTCTCAACAAGATTTTTATACTTTTGATGAGGTAATTACGAGCCCTGTCTCAGTGAAGTTGGCCCAACGCCCCGAAACATGATATTTGTGAATTTATTTGACGGCAAATTAAAATTGTCTTTCAAATATAATATTTTTGGTTTCTTCAAATGTTTATGGAAAGATAACGAAACCGATGCGGCTATTTTTAAAGTGTTTTCATTTCGAAAATGTCTTCTTTGCAAAATGCTTTGTGTATAGCAAAATACATGATGGGTACAACTTAAATTGAATAGTCTGTTTATTCGCTTGGATAAAATAAAGGTAGGCTTTGTAAAACAAATGATAATCTTTTACGTTGCTAAGAAGCCGATTTTGACGTTTGAATCAACTTTCAATGGTTTGGTGTTACTAACAATAATTAAGAATGGCTCGCGGTAAAGCTGTGTCTGACGAAATAAGAAAAGTGATCGTTCACTTGCATTTAAAAGGCCAAAATGCTTCCCAAATTGCTGACAGTGTTAACAAATCGAGGTATAAAGTTCGAAATATTATTAAATTGTACAAAACAACGGGATCTGTGGCTCAAAAGCCCAGAACTGGAAGTCGCCCGCGTTATTCCAATACCAACTTGAGAGCCTTAGAAAGGATTGTCAAAGGAAATCGGCGTGCTAATTATAACGAATTGAAAATATTATGGAATCAGGCAACCACAAAAGAGTTTTCAAGAGCAACTTGTCACAGAGCTGCCCAAAAACTGGGATTTGAAACTTACAAGGTAAGCTTAAATTATTATTTTATTATTCGTTTTTAATTCAGTATTTCTAGGCAAAAGAGAAGCCCTTACTGACAAAAATTCAGAAGAAAAACCGACTAGCGTGTGCTAAGGAACACAAATTATGGTCTCAGAACCAATGGAACTCCATTATTTGGAGTTACGAAGCCAGCTTTGAAGTATGCGTTGGTGATAGCAGGAGTCGTGTTATAAGAACCAAAGAAGAAGTGTTTCAAAATGACTGTCTTAAAAAAAAAGTTAAGTTTCCGGCTTCTGTTATGGTTTGGGGATCAATGTCAGCAAGTGGAGTGGGTAATTTACACTCCGTGGAAGGTATTATGAATGGTGAAAAGTACATTAATGTGCTTCAAAATAACTTAAAACCCCAAATTGAACAAATGCGTTTAAACAATATTGACTGTATCTTCCAACAAGATGGTGCCGCCTGCCACACAGCTAAAAAAGTAAAAGATTGGATGTTAGAAAACAATATTCCAGTTTTAAAATGGACGTCGAGTAGTCCAGATTTATCACCGATTGAAACCTTGTGGCATAACATGAAGAAAAAGCTCCGATCAAATCCCGCAAGAACAGTTCCAGAATTGCGAATCCGTCTCCAAGAAATTTGGAACAATTTTACAATAGATGACTGCCAAACATTAGTTGACACCATGTCAAGACGTATCGAAGCCGTAATCAGTCGAAAAGGCGATGTAAGGCAGTGGTGATTTGATGTTATTTGCTTTCGTTGATTTTTAGTAATCGACACTGTTTTTAGATTTGTTAGATATTTTTTTCTGTTACAAAAAAATGTGTTATTTAAGGCTACTATTAAATAAAAATATCGTATGTTATGAGAAATACATTTTAGTTTTTTATAGGTTTTCGCTAATATCACAAATTTTATAAAAAAACGCAGTTTTGATAGTTGGGCCAACTTCACTGAGACAGGGCTCGTATAACAAAAAAGAATTTTACAACCGAGAAAAACCCAATCAAGTTTACAGACGTGCGCTGCTTTCGATTCGATAGCGAACACCCAAATTCCATGTTTATTAAACACGCTTTAAATGGATGCTTTGAAGAGGTGAATGTTGGTAAAAGAGGTGTTAAGTTAGGCGACGAAATACTGGTAACCAAAATGTTAAAAAAATATATGATGGCCCAATAAAACTTAACATCAAAAAGGTTCAGGATTTGAAGAAACTTTTACAATACATTCCCCCCATAAGCCAACAGTTTTATCTTAGTATTATTGAAAATGCTTCCAGTAATATTGAACAAGACTCCGATCAAGTTGATGAAACAGAAAATTTAGACGGGGATGCAGAAACTGATATTATTAAAAACATTTTTGATTAAAATATTTTTGTGTATTTTTTACTTTGGAATTTATATTCGTTTTGTTATTATCAAAAAGGTCATAAGCCACATTTATTTTTCAATTTATTTTTTTCCCGGAAAATGCATTTTTTTGTTTTTTTTTTAGTAAAATATGTTTAAAAATCTTTTTTATATATAAAAAATTGGGTAAATCACTATACAAAATTAAAATATGATTTCTGGATTTTGTCCAAAACTTTAAACCTTAATTACTACATTATTTTCAAATGAGGCTTAGGACCCTTATTGCCTCGAGCTCTTCAAATAAAGAAACTCGTCAATTTGCATTTTTAGTAAACAAACAATTTTTTTAATAAAATTCTCTCTCAAACAAAAATACTTACTAACATAATTTTGCAGCCTTTTCGCTGCGGCTGTCCTATTTTTCGGACTTTAACTGGTCGTGCCTCTATTGCGGGCGTCCGATATTTAGTAAATGTATTTATTGTTTGTCTGCGGCTGGTCATATTATAGTTTCTGTAGGTGGGAAGTGTTTAGGCGTGTGCTGAGATAACCAAATACCGATAACATAAATGTCAACTGTTAAGAGATATGTAAACAAAGTCAAACTTGCTAAAACTGTAACTCTAAATATTAATAAAAAAATTAATAGTGGATCAAAAATAAAACTACCGTTTGCCCTAAAAGTCTATATTCTCAAATTACATGACTCTGTAGTAATGTCATGGAAAAGAAGGATCAAGTTTCTATGGAGAGCAACAAAATATGAACTGGTTCTGTAGCCTATTCCTTCATCAGGATCTTTTGGAATAGAACTTTTTGTTCAATTCAAATCAATAGTGTGACCTATTTGGTATATTTAGGAATGTAATTTTTTCCAGTGTTCATTTTTCTAACAGCCGAAAGTTAAAGTGCATGAGAGTGTTATATTGGAATATACACTTCACCACTACCAATTAGCTAAGTCTTATATATTTAGTTGTTGTTTTAATCAAGAATGACAATTATGACAGTATTTTTTTTTGATTTGTCAAATATATATAAGTACCTATATGAAATGCTGTTCTACATCAACTTCATTTCATTTGTTTTATTCAAACATAACAGAAATTAGAAACTATATTATTTAATTAACAACATTGTTAAGTTTTACATTACATATGTAACACATTACATTCCAAGTTCAAAAAAGTGAAATCAATCACAAAATTGATTTGTAGAAACTACTTATTCAGTTGGGTATCACAAATATAAGAATTTCTAATTTTTCAAAATTTAATACAAATTTATAATCAAATATTAATACATGGTGTTCTCATTGAAAAAAGCTGTAGATAACTTCATTATTGAATTGAAATCGTTTATTTAGCTAATGAACCATGGACATCATATACGTTCATGTAATGAATTTATGCGCTACTTTATAGCAAAGATATTGAATATGAACAAAATAAGATACTGTAGTCTACAAAAATGTTTACCGGTTTATTACTGATCACTTTCACATTCATTACTCTCACTTACATATTCATCACTCCCACTTTCATCTGATGAACCAGTGTTGACAGTGAAACACATATTTTCTACCACATCATCTACGAGTCCATCAGTCCTCCACATTTATTCCGCTATATGGTCCACATGGTCACAGTGTTTGTTTTATTCCAAAGAACCAACTTCATCAAAGGCTGCTCGAACTAATTGTTCTATTTGAGCAGCACTTTGAGAAACATTTTTCATTGCCACTTTATGTTTGACGCCACTCCATATTAGCTCAATTGGATTGAGGTCGCAGTGATATAGAGGCAACCGTACCACAGTATGTCCATGTTTTTTCAACAACTCATCCACTTAGTACATTTTAGAATGGTTGGCTTGTTTGACAAGATGCAAAGTTCTGCTTTAAGCATATCATTGGTTGTTGAGATGCCATTAGCTTCAAGCCATTCTCTAATAATATGCTTCCGAGTTGATTGGGTTGGTGGTTTATTAATCTGAACACTGTGGTAAGGGGAATTGTCCATAATCACGATACCATTAGGAGGTAAGTTTGGTATTAGTTGATTTTCTAACCAGTTCATAAAATTTGTATGGTTCATGTCATCGTGATAATCCCCTGATTTGATTTTTGACTTGAAAATTATTAGTAGTCCATTCCTAACAAACCCATAACGTCCACCAGCATGTACTATTATGTACCGTTTACCAGCTCTGTTGGATGTAAACACTCCAGGTTCATCTTCCGATTGCCAGCATTTACTAACACCATAGGATGGATGGATATAAGTTTCATCCAAATAAGTTATTGGCCTCTTGTTGTGACCTATAGCATCATTTTCCCTCAAAGTTCTTGAATAACGAGCCCGCCAAGCTACAATATCATTACGTTCCATCAAAAGTTTTCTTTAATTGTGGCACTTTTTATACTGAAAACCAATATTTTTCAAGTGCTTTCTTAAGGTGTCTGGACCGCCATGTACGGTTCTTTTCAAAATACCCAAGTCACAATCATCCAATTGTATTTTGTTGGTACCTCCACTTTTTTGTTTTTTTGATGGTGACCCCAGTAAAGCACCTTCTTGCAACAGTGATGTCATCTTTCTTATGCGTTTTATGCAGGTAACTGATTTTCCTGTCGCTGCTGCAGCTAATTCTGTGGCTTTGTCCAAAGGGAATGACCACACACCAGCAGTTTTTTTTTCATCAAAAAATTCCACAACGTTTTTAATAATATTGCGAGCTTCCGTGTGCACTGTTTTCCTCGATTTTCTATACATATTGTTGAGACAAATTTAACTGCAAGTAAAACAAACATTATTAGGTCCGATGAATATTTAATAGTGTAATTGGTTATTGTGTTGTTCTAGGTTATGTTAATTGATAATAATTAAAGTACATACCTTACTATGTTAGGTTAATTATCAAATTAGTCTTAACAAAGACTGATTGTTCTGTAAATAAATGGAGCAAATAATGATTATAATAAAATAATAAAGTATATAGAAGCAGATTATATGGCATCTGACATCAAATAGAAAATAGAATGCAGTCCAGTATTGCCGATGTAAAAATAAAAATTACCCTAACTTACTATTCAAATTATCGGAATTTGTTAAAATTACCAAAAGGACACATTGGTTATCTAAATAAAGTCTTTGACCCCAGTCAATATGGAAATTCCCAAAAACAATAGCCATTTTATATATCCCTTCTACAAAATATTCGAAAAACTATTGGATCCAAATTGTAAAATTGTCTAAAAATCGGATAATCATCCTCGCATTGACAACACTGATACAAAATGATGTATGTTGATGAAATCACTCGGTCATATTATTTCGATTATATTTAACAATTACTAATGGACAATCGTTAACATTGGCTCTTGATTGGCAGCTTGCGATGACCTTATTTTAGTTCGCATATTTTCCGCATGTTTGGTTCTGGCAACTGTATTTGCGTCACAGAAAACGGACTATGATAGAGTGAAAAGCTGAGCGTTTCCGCGAAAACCTAACAACTTAGAGACACAACCATTTCGCGCTGAATTGAGTTGTACTTATACTAGTTTCTAGTAGAGGGTGCCATGTGCCATATAAAAAAATAAAAATAGACCATAACCATAAAAGATTCATTTGAATGTAATCATTTTCACAGCACATGTGTTAGCAATCTGTTTGTTAATAGTTGTATGAATTGTGTATGCAGTGATAATTTTTTGGAATAAATTATATAGTGTTTTTTTTGGATATGGATTAAAACTATAAACCCCCTTTAAAATTGAAAAAAATGTTGTGTACCGGGTTGTGACAATCGCATGGGTAAAATGCATCGCTTTCCAAAAACTGATGCGAAAGTTTCTGTCCGTTCACTGCGTGCAAGATGCTGTCTATTGGAGCTGACCCTGCAACACTTGTTCTCTCCTTAAGAGACAGATCCCGGCTAGAGACTCTCTCAAGGGTGGATCGACTCCATGTTAATGCCACACTAGATATGCCAGAGGGTTGACAGACTATAAGAGTTTAGGGCGCCACTACCTTTTTAGACGTCGACGAAAAAAGATAATTTAATGTTAAGAAAAAAGAAACTAAGGTGAAAAAGGTAGAAACACCTTGTAGTATTGAATTAAAAAGTTAAAGTTAAAAAAAAATAAAAAAGTTACAAACTTACATAAACCCGGACACGGTCCCTACAGCTCTTACAGCCGGGTATAGAAGAAATAAAAAAAGGAGTTTAAATATAAAATTTATTCCGCCTCAGGAAGTAACAAAGGAAAGTGAAAAAATTAACCTGCACTTCTGTAAGGTACTTAGCTTTTGTCCTGAAGTTACAGTGGAGAGGTCTGGAAGTTGAAGTAGAGATGTCTGGAAGTTGAAGTAGAGATGTCTGGAAGTTGAAGTAGAGATGTCTGGAAGTTGAAGTAGAGATGTCTGGAAGTTGAAGTATAATCTAACGGTAACCTGGCAGTATCCTAGCAGTAAACAGTAACCTGGCAGTAAACAGTAACCTGGCAGTAACGGTAACCTGACAGGGGTATCCTGGCAGTGGTAAATTTGCAGGGGTAACCTGGCAGCTGTGCTTACCTAGAAGTTCAGGTGGATTAGGGATATGTAGGAACTTGAATGTAATGGGGCACATAATGTTGGTTTAGCTTTTCAGGTAAAAAAGGAAGGCAGTTGTTTAAAATAATGAAATTTAAATTTACTGAAAGCTTTCCAATATATATGTCCCATTTAAAACAGTAAAAATTATCAGCCAAATTAAAAAAGTACTAATGACCTTAAGTATTAATTATAGTAAAAAGTTAATAATAAACCATTTCTAAAAGAATAAAATGTTAAATGAAATGTGAAGCCGGCACTGGCAGGTTTTTATGATAACAGAATATTTGAAAAGGTGAAAATGCAAATGTTATATATCTTTGAAAATAATTAGGTATTCTACAACAGAGAATCTAGCAAATGTTTGCATTAAAAAAGGTAACAGTTATTTACGATGAAAGATTTAGTTTAAAAGTAATGTACAGAAATGTGGTTGACCACGTGGTATGTGTATATTCGTCTATCTCTGTAAAAAAATAAGAAAATGCACAAAAAATTATATCAGCCACTACTTTAGAAAAAGCTTGATAAATATAAATTATAATTTTGGACTTACCACAGCAATTCAAGGTAAAACAATTAAAAAATTAAAAGAGACGATATGAAGATACGTCCTTGCTGCTCAAGGGTCGGTAACGAAAAGAAGGAAAATCGAGAATGAGAATCGAGCGTTGACATCATATGTCAATTGTCGTAACGATCAACGATCAGAGAAATTTAGATCACAGAACTAAATTGGAAGTGGTTACTATGATGGCAAGTGGTAAAATTGAAATTATTTCGTTTAAATCGAAACAGGTCGATAGACATGTTACAACCCTTAGGGCTACAATTCACTGTACATATTTTGCAAATGTCGCAGTGGGCCAGGACAAATGTCATGCCTCATTTTAAATCTACGCAATTGAGGACACCTAAATCCTTCCTATAATTTTTGTAATGTCTTTTAGTCAATGAATTTTGGCTACCAAAAGTGTTTATCATGTTATATTTTTTAGGTTGTGCATCTAAACTCCATTCAATTGAAAATCTATATCTATTTAAAGATCTACCGGAACCTAACTTAAGAGAAGGTAAGGAATGCTAGTGACACATTTTATTTATGAATGTATTTATATAAGGGGTGTTCCCATTTATAATTAATAAGCAAATAAAAAATTTACTTGGAAACAAATTGTACACAAATCTAAAAATATTAACATCTATCTAATTAACACTTTTTTAGATGTACCCACTACCTCTGTTCATATGGAAGATATATATCTGGATCCTACGCCTGGACCAAGCTGGAGAAAAGGTAGATATTCAAATACTCTACAGAATATTATTGGGTTTTATTGATAAGGAACAAGAGTTTTCTCATTATTATTGATAGATTGTTGGTATTAACATAACCTAGGAACTAATTGCTAATAAGCTGTGTCGTAAGAGACTAAAAGTCGCCACAAATTGTTACATTCATTAAACTTATAGTCATCTTAAAACTAATTTACTGTTGATACTGTCAACATTTTGTGTTTTTATACATATTTAATTTTTACAGACTTTATCAGTTTTTAAGAATATTATATACAAATTGTTTTGAATGCTTTGTGTTAGTTGATCTGAGCTAAATAAATGATCTACACTCAAAAACAAGCAGAGTGTGCAATAACACTTGAATACAGCTATATTTCACAGTTTTGACTTGTTACACATATTCTGTGACATCTTGAGGAGGTCACACCATCTTCTCAACATTAATATATCTTAATCATGTAGGTGGAACTACGGTTTTTAGTATTTTGTATACTTGTTGCAATGTGAATATATTCTGTTATAATTATTATCTATACAGGGTGTAACAAAAAGGCAGGTCATAAATCATACCACATATTCTGGGGCTGAGAATAACTCGATCCAACCCAAGTTACCCTAGTACAAATGTGCATGCGAAAAAAGTTATAACCCTTTGAAGTTACCAAATGAAAATAGATTTTTTCAAATATCTCGACAGTTGTTCGACATATTATAATAAAAGTCGAAAAGTGGCTTTCTTATGATAAGAGCATCATCTTAAAAAAAAATTGAGAAATTATTGCACCCCGTTAAAAATTTATGGAAGTTGAGATCCCCTAAGCCCCCAAAATTTTTGTGTACGTTACAATTTAATGCTTATTGTGGCACCATTATTCAAACACATTATTTTTGAAACTTTTTTGCCCCCTGGCACTTTTAACAATTATCAGTTTTTATCGAGATACGGCCTACTTTTCATTAGGCTTCAAAAACTGAGTATTATTATTTAGTAAATAACCGTTGTTACTAAGGATACAATTAAACATTGAATCAACACTTGTCAATAATACATTTGAAGCTTCCAACTTTTGTGTGTTTAAGAGGAACTAACTTTTCTAATAACAATGGAATACACGTTTTCAGAAATGGCAGATATGCATTCAATTTTGGGTAAGTTGCGTCATGTTGAATTAAGATTTGAGATACTTATCGGTAATTTTGATAACACTGCCGACTGCAGTTTATTTTATTGGTTCTTTTAAATCAATAATTATTAATAATTTTATAACAGCACACTCGCCAGGCTCTAATTGTATCAAGGATGCTTGTTATGGATTTGACAATTTGAGAGGCTTTTTAACGGGAGAAATTCTACCCGGTATATCACCTATTGTTGATGAGGAACATGTGGAAATTACATATGCAAGGAAAAACGAAAATTGGCAAATGTACACTGCAGTACATGACAGGTGCTATTGCAAGAATGCTTTTCAAGTCCACCATTATTAAACAGTGTCCCAATTGTGGCAATAATTTACTAAAGCGGCATTATGCTGTTACTGATGACAATTTTATCAACAGTCGAGAATATAACAATG
This sequence comes from Galerucella pusilla, assembly GCA_910591695.1. Taxonomy (NCBI): domain Eukaryota; kingdom Metazoa; phylum Arthropoda; class Insecta; order Coleoptera; family Chrysomelidae; genus Galerucella; species Galerucella pusilla. The sequence goes on along the minus strand of CAJUYI010001019.1, from coordinate 14,494 downwards.
CAGCATTATTTGGACCTGGTACATATTTAACTTATGTAGTAACGCTTAGTCTAAGGTCTTCGTTTTATGCGATTCCGAGAATGTGCGCAGCAAGAAAAATATCCCACCATTTACGAGTAATGTTAGAAGAACAAGTACATTTCGAAACAATGAATTGTTCTGATCCTAATCATGATTTAGGGGGTAAACTACAAATTTTAATAATAAGATGTGCACTATACTGGTGGTGTCAAAGTGTCAACAATATTTATAACGGGAAGGTTAACAAATTTTATTCATACATAAATTAAAAACCCAATAAACGACTTGTAGACTCTGTAAAGTTGCAGGCATTGAATAAATTTGAAAAAAACAAAAAAAAATCTACTCAGCGATTCATCGCCTTGTAATGGCCGGTATTCACGGCAACGATAAAACTGTGCAAGCGAACTGCACAGTTCATTTGCGCAGTTTTATCGAACGTATGTACAAAAATCCGCGCAAATTTTATGGTTGGTGCAAGCCATCGAAGCAAGGTTCAAAATTTATTCGATAAATAGTTATCGATCCTTTAGTAGTAACTTTCACTTGCCGTTGTCGTTTGAACCATTTAACATTTATTGAAAGTGATAACACTTTCTTTTGTTTTAAAGCGCTTCTGTATATTTATTTGTTGCATCGTTTGATAATTGAATCTATTATAATATATGATTATATGATTAAGGTAACAGTTGATTAATGTGACAAATTCCATATATTTATATTAAATGCACGTTAGTAGGTAATCTTAATTTTTGGAATTTTGGGAGCTTGTCATTGCCATGAATTAAAAGATATGACAGTAGATTATGTAAAAGATACTAGCAGTATACTCTTAGTAACGATACGTAATACAAAAACAAAAGTACCGCGTTCCTTCCACGTTTCTAGGTTCTTCTACGAAATTTCTAAAATAAAAATAATAAAAATTTATGCAAGTAACTCAATATTTAAAATTGCCTGATCCCCAAACATATACTGGGCATTGTTTGCGCGACGTTGTTAGTGGATGGAGGAAGTGATTTACCTCATTTAAATAAGCATGGAGGCTGGAAATCTGGTAATGTTTATCAATCAGTTAACAGCAAAAATGAAATACACACCAAAATTTTACAATCCATATAAAATAAAACGCTCTCCGATTACGGAGCATCATTATCTGAAGTGATATCAGTTAACAACATAACAGATGTGGCATCTCCTACCTCGAATGTAACAATTAAATAATACACATAGATTCAAAAGTTTTGCATCACCCTAAATCTCCGAAAAAAAAATGTGTTCATTATAAATGGATCAGAAATTAATCAAATAATTAGTTTCATTAAAAAAAAAACGAGTATATTTGTCAAAAATTTTTATTATCCAATTATAAGCTTGCTTTAAACGTAAAAAGTATTCTTAGAAATTAAATGATTGAATACAAATTAATTCTTTTTCCACCTCTAGAATTTATGCAAGCTTGAAGTCGCCTGCCCATGCTGTTTACCAAATTATTCATATAATGTTTAGGAATATTTCGCCATTCTTCTTGGGCCGCATAAACAAGCTCTTGTACACTCCTCGGTGGATTTCTGCATGCTGCCACTGCCCTGGCAAGCATGTCCCAAGCATGTTCTATGGGATTCATGTCAGGAGATAGGGCAGGCCAGCTCAAACGATTGATCCCTTCAGTTTCAAGATACTTATTTTATGAGGTCGGGCGTTATCGTCCATGAAAACGAAGGAATTGCCAACAGCTGCGCGCCATAGTCTCACGTGAGAATGTAGAATCTCTCTGAGATACCTATCACCAGTCATCGTTCCCTCCACATGAATTAATTCTGTGCGATCATTTAACATGATACCAGCCCAAAACATAGCACTTTCTCCTCTGAAGGGCGGCACGGGGCGAGCATGGGCAAGCTGAGCAACTCTCGTTGGATCCCGCCACACACGTATTCGATGGCTATCTTGTACCAAACAAATCCTTGTCTCGTCGGAAAAAAACACCGAATTCCAAAATTCTTCAGGCAAGGCCGCGTGTTCTTGAGCCCACTGTAGTCGGCGAACTCTGTGCTCAGGTTGTAGTCTGGGAACTCTTATTGTTCGGCGACACCTCAAACCTGTCGCAAGTATTCGTCTTCGTAATGTCGAGATCGATACTTGAACTCCCAACGCATGTCTCATATCTCTTTGGAGTGCTGGTATTGCCATGGTCGGGTTTCTTCGGATAGTTAAGTGGATATAGCGGTTCTGCCGCTGATTAGTAACACGCCTTCTACAGCTTCTAGGTCTATCACGAAGAGAATTGGTCTGGAAAAACTGGTTCCATACACGAGACACATCACTTTGCCAAACGCCAACTCTGTTTGCCACGAACCTTTGAGAATGACCTTCTTCAACTAAAGCCACTATTCTTGCACGGTCAATCTCACTTATGACTTGACGATTCATGTTTGCACTTAAAATCGTAAAAATCAAATGCCTCGAATGTTAAAATGATCGCACCAAAAATGTTATCTTGCAAAAAAAACTGTAAAAATCTGTATATTGCAAAAAATATGGAACATATTGGAATGGTAAACATTGATAAACAAGCCAACAAAAGATTGTTGATGCAAAAAAATTCCTTCGCATCCGAAGAAGGTGATGCAAAACTTTCGTGATTTTTAATTTCAAATGAAATATTTGTTCAATGTTCTTTTTTAGTATATTATCATGATATTAACAGGGTTGTAAAAAAAGTATAGTGTTTTACTCGTAAAAACATTTTTTTGCGCTCGTCAACATTACCAGCCACGGCAGGTAAACTGTTATACTCAAGTTAGGTAAGTTTTGAACAAAAATAGGGTTACCTGATGAATTAAATAATACTAATTAATCTTTTAGCTAGTGATTGTGGCATAAATATCCCTGAAGTTCCAGAACAAGGAAACATTCCAAATACTTTTAAAAATGATTTGGTCTAAAAACGTAAGTCGCCTTTTTATTAATTGGCCAATAATTATTATCTTATAATTCTTTTGTTTTAGTACCTCTAAAAGAAAATAGTCAAGATCACGATGAAGATACAAGCAGGTCTTCTTTTGTTGCAAGCAATGATTTTTTTGTTGAAAACATGGATCAAGATGTTTTTGCTAACCCAAACCAAGATGGTAAGTTAGGTCATTTTCATTTTTTAAACAAAAATTGGGTTGCCCGATGAATAAAAAACTACATTGTTTTTTTTAGCTATTGATTGTGGCATGAATATCTCTGGAGTTCCAGAACAAGAAAATGTTCCAAATACATATGAAAATAATTTTGTTCAAAAACGTAAATAGCCATTTTATTAATTGGTCAATAATTATTTTCTTACAACTCTTTTATTTTAGTACCCCTAAAAGAAAATAATAATTTAAATTATAATCAGAGTGATGATTCAAGCAGTTCTTCTTCGTCGTCGTCCTCTTCCACGTCTTCAAGTAGTAGCTCTTATGATGATACTAATGGAGATTAGGAAAAGGAATAAAAAAGAAGATCAATAACACTTGTGAGCATACAGGATTTCCCAAAAAACCTGAAAATAAAATTTTTTGTCCATTATGTTATGAAGAGGTTGGACATTTTGCGAGACATTTAGAGAGAAAGTAAAAAATAGTAAAAAACATATTAAGAATGCCACTTAAAAGTAATAAAAGAAGAACAGCTATTGTTGAGTTCCTAATTTATTCTCCATAATCTTGAGACATTAATTGTTAGTGGCCACCCCGCAATTTTGAATTGTGAGCGTTAACTCCACCCTCCAAATATGAGAGGGAAATCAGAAAGCCGAGAGACTCTGAACAAAAAGCATCAATTTATAATTAATCTCTATTTACTTACAATTTGTTCTCAAATAATAAAATGAAAAATAATAAAAACACAGTCTTTAATAATAAAGTGTAGAAAGTGGTGTATTCTCTTCGACCAGCCCTCATCCAAGAATCAGCTACATTACAAGAAATTAGAGGTGAAAGCAAGTCGGATATCACAAAATTCCGTTCGCAACGTACCCACAAAACAGCTATAATGGCTTTGAGAAAAAAAGGAAATTATATTCTTAAAACTGAAAAGGACAAATTTAAAGAATTACGTGTTAACAGCGATGAAAATCCAGTTAATCCAGAAGATTACTATCCATGTGTGAATTGCCTTGGTATCTACAAAAAATCTTATTTATGGAGACATAAAAAGGTATGTAAAGCGGATGCAAATAATGATTTCAAGAATTCCAATAAACACGTCGCAAATGCTCAAACATTTTTGGTAACAACAGGAATTCTGGGAAATCTTTTAAACAGAAGCAGAATAAAAACGGAGGTGTTTAGTGTCATGAGACCAGACGATATTAGCTACGCAGCAAAATCAGACCCTCTCATTTGTCTATATGGTTAATCATATCTTAACAAACACAAAAGAAAACAAATGAATGTTGTAGCATCTAACAGGATGAGAGAAATGGGCCATTTAAAACTATCAATTATGAAAGCTAGTGATATAAGATCATTAATAGATGTAATGAAGCCCCATAATTATGAACTTATTGTAGCAGCAGCTAAAGTGGTATGCGGGTATGACCCCAATACAAAAAGTTTCAAGTCTCCTTCTTTGGCGTTGCACTTTGGAACAAATTTGAAATTTTTATGTGACGTGGCCAAAAAAGCTATTTTAACACATAATCCTTTGTTTGGCTATGAATCGGATGAAAGGAAACAAAAGATCAAACACATAAATGAAACCAAAGATATAATTGCTAATCACTGGTGCAACGATGTCTCTAGTTTAGCAAACAAGGTATTAACTGAGCACAAAGTGGAAAACCCAAAAATTTTACCAGTAACGGAAGAAGTTAAGACTTTGAATACATTCATTAAAAAGAGAGCGGAAGAAGCATATCAAAATTTAGATACCGATTTCTACGATACACAGAATTATAAAATTTTAACGGAATCTGTGTTGGTTCTAGTATTGTCGATTAATAGAAAAAGAATTGGAGAAGTGCAATTTCTTGATATTAAATCGTATAAATCAAATGAATTTACCATCAATCAAAACGAAATCATGGATTAGCTCACCGACTTTGGAAAAGCAATGAGTTCTGCATTTAAAAGGGTCATAGTTTTTGGAAAAGGTAGTAAGCCAGTGCCTATTTTTTTTTAACTAAAATTATGCGAAAATATATTGATCTGATTCTAAAGGTACGAGTTGAGACTGACATTGTTCTAAAGATTAATCCTTACATCTTTGCAAATCCAGGATGTCCAGATAGATGGATGAGCGGACCAAGCGTCTTACAAAAATAAGCATATATGTGTGGAGCCAAAAATCCTGAAACGTTAACCAGCACGAGATTTCGCGAGCAGATAGCAACCATATTGCAAATAATGAGCCTTGAAGCCGATGAAATGCAACAAATAGCGACATTTATGGGCCACACCGAACAGACTCACAAGGAGTTCTATAGGTACAGTACCCTTATTTCACATATTTATTGAATATTTATACATAGAAAATCTGAAAAAATAATTATTTTTCGCTTTGGGGTTTATTTCTATTTTACCCTGCTTTGGTGAAAACATTACTTTGTTCTTAACCTAGGGGTCGTAAAAAAATATACTAACTACAATATTTTTTATTACAATATTTAAGTTTTACTATTAAATTAATGTTTAGTTAGTTTTTATACATTTTTTTTAGAATGCCTGAAGATGTTTATCAAACTGCGAAAGTCGCAAAGGTATTGATGCTTCCTAATGAGGAAAAAGGACAAGAATTTAAAGAAAAATGTTGAGCGGAAATCGAAATTACGGAAGATATGTTAGAGTTTAAAACAATTGTAAAAGAAAATGAACAAAACAAAAGTGCAGACATAGTGAATAGTAAAAAGATTAGAAAGGAAGAAGATACGGAAGATAATAACTTAAAAACTGCATTTCATGAAACACAGAGAGATACATATAGGAATTTTAATAGTGATAGTGACTGGATCTCACAGGAAATAGAGAAGAGCGAATGTGACTACTTATTATCTAAAACCAAAAAACAAAAAAATACTGAGGGTGTTTCTGTTACAAAAAAGGTAAAATCCAGTCGACATACATGGTCCGCAGATCAAAAAAAAATGGTGCTTAAGCATTTTAAAAAACATATTAGTTCAAAACTGGCACCAAAAAAGAATGAATGCTTGAAACTTGTTCTGGAACACCCAAATCTATTTAAGGAGAATGATTGGCTGAGAATTAAAACCTTGGTATATAATACTTACCGAAAAAAGTAGAGATTGATTTCATTTCTATAATTTAAGAATGTGTTTTTGAAATTTTGAAACTACCATTAGTGCACACTTATTTTCAGATTTTTTTTAGGTGAGCTTGCATCTTACAAAAAATCTATAGTTTTCATGTTTGATTAAGATTTACTTGTTAAGGTAGCTCCACGTATTTCAAAAATCATAAAGTTTGCAGTTTTAAATTAGGCAAGAATTACCAATTCGTTTAACCAGGCCAAAACTAAAAACTTTTTTCTATTTTATATAATTTTTAATTTTTGTTTTTTATTAATAGTCGATATACATGTAGAGGGTTCAGAAGCCAATCAGTGTAAGTAAATATTTCCTTGAAAATGACTTATGTTTTGTAAGTCCCACTCCATTGTTCATAATTTCGATTGACACAGCGCCCAAGTCCCAACTTGAGAATATCAGCTATCCAGGGTGACATTGCAAAAACTACAATACATAGTACCATGCAATAGAGTACCTTAAAATAATAAAAAAGTTCCCATACATTAAAATGTGTGATCGTCTTTTGTTTTCAAGATACAGGGTGTTAAAGTTTTTTGGAAAATATCAATTTTTTTAAATATCTTCAGATTGTGAAGACGGTACTATCATTAGTCCACAGTATGCCATTGCAAGTGGCTATTTTGTGTAAGAACATCAAGTTTATTGAAAATCTAGAGGCGGAGTTGTAGAGGCTTTTTCTCTTCAAACCTCGTAAATGACACTGTTCAACCCTGTTGTATTTTTTTTATCATTTTATGTGTTGTATTGTATGTATTTTTCCAGAAGGCAATTTAATTTCCTAAAAAGTTACTTTCAAGTGTCAATCGCATACGTTACGGACTTCACAAAAAAATATATTCTGCCTACTTGACAAGTATTTGAGTCTGTTGAACATGTTCTAATAAATATTACTTCAAATTACCATGTAAACAAAAAAATTTTTTTATTAAAAATTTGGAATAAATGCGGTTGAAACTTAAAAGTAACTTTCTGTAGAAAATTAAATTGCCCTCCGAAAAAAAAAAACAATGAAAAAATACAGGGTTGGACAGTGTAATTTAGCATGTTTAAAGAAAAAAGTCCCTCTAACACTGGATTTTGAAAAAACTTTATATTCATACACAAAATAGCCACTTGCTACGACATAATGTGCTTCAACGTTGGTACAATCACATAATATATCTTAAAAATAGGAAGAGATTTGAAAAACTCAAAATTTTCTAAAAAACTTAAACTCATTTAATATTCAAAACAAAAGTCGATCTAAACTTTTTTTATTACTTTAAAGTTTTTTTTTTATCGCTTGGTAGTATGCATTGTAGTTTTTTCAATGTCACTACGTATAAGGCGACACATATGGTGACCACTGATTTAAAATGTTGAGTATACCATTTTGTTTTAGTTTTCGTGTATTTAGGTGTATCCGTATGATATTGACTTACACTAATTGGCTTCTAAACCCTCCTCCAAATGCTTATAAAAGTTTAAATATCTCCGATTTTCAATAACAGGAAAATGTAACTTGTTTTAAAATACAAAATGTGTATTATTTTTATTATGCACAATTTGACCATTGATTTGTTAATTATAGTTAATTATATCATATGGGACCCATATAGGTCTCAGGTAGTGTAAATAGTAATTCGGGACTGTATCAGAGCAGTAATATACACATTCTTCATTTATAGTCGAGCGGATAAAGCAAAAAAGGTCGGAATTTTTTCCCTAAAGACGGATCGGAATGCGGTTTTTTGCATTCGCTTCGGAAAATTATTTGTAAAAAATGTACCTACTTTGTTCCCATTACAAATCGTGAATTGCATCTCTGCAGTCAAAAATGCATCTTTTGGGAGTCAGAACTGGCTCAAATCGAGTACCCGGGGGTTTTCGAGGTCACTGATCACGATTATGATGTTGAAATTGACCACCCGGACACATGGGGCTCAGGAACGCCAATGAACCTCGTCTCCGTGGGACTCTCCAAGAAATCACGAGGGGAACGAAAAAAACTCCGCGCCTGGGCGTTTTTCGGGTGGCTGAATTCAAATGTGGCTAAATTCAAATATGGCATCAGCGAACACCCCCCGTACCCCTGGTGCCCCCGATCCTTGACCTGGACATCATCCCCGAGAACTTTCTTGACAATATCGACAAAAACAGCCCGGAAATTATTAGAGGCGTGTTTTTTGAGGCGCGAAATCACGATTTCACGTCGAAAACGACATTCCCACCACCTGGTGCACCGCAACCTGCGCTTGAACATCGTCTCCGAGCGTTTTCCAAACAAAATCGAAAAAGGTGAACCGAAAATCGTTATGAGGGGTTTTTGGGGCCACTAAATCAGAATTTCGCGTGGGAAACGTCCCTCTGAACACCTGGTGCGCCTTACCCTGGCCTCGAACGTCTTCTCCTTGGGGCTCTCCCGAATTTCTAGCGGGGAAGGAGGGAAACTCGACGCCCGGGGTTTTTTCGGGTGGCTGAATTCAAATATGGCATCGACGAACCCCCTCGGACACCTGGTGCACCCAAACCTCGACCTGGACGTCATCCCCGAGAACTTTCTTGACAATATCGACAAGAACAGCTCGGAAATTATTGGAGGCGTTTTTTTTGAGAAAATCGTTATAAGGAGTTTTTTGGGCCGCTTAATCACAATTTCACGTCGAAAACGACCCTTCCACCACTGGTGCACCGGAACCTGCGCTTGAACATCGTCTCCGAGGGTTTTCTAAATAAAATCGAAAAAGGTGGACCGAAAATCGTTATAAGGGATTTTTGGGGCCGTTCGAGGCCAGGGTACAGCGCACCAGGTGTTCAGGGGGTCGTTTCCCGCGCAAAATTCTGATTAAGCGGCCCAAAAAACTCCTTATAACGATTTTCGGTTCAACTTTTTCGATTTTGTTTGGAAAACCCTCGGAGACGATGTTCAAGTTGCGCAGGTTGCGGTGCACCAGGTGGTGGGAATGTCTTTTTCGACGTGAAATCGTAATTTCGCGCCTCAAAAAACACGCCTTCAATAATTTCCGGGCTGTTTTTGTCGATATTGTCAAAAAAGTTCTCGGAGATGATGTCCAGGTCGAGGTTCGGCGGCACCAGGTGTCCGGGGCTTTCCTGAGCCCCAGGTATCCGGGGGGTCAATTTCATCATCATAATCGTGATCAGCGACCTTGAAAACCCCCGGGTACCCGATTTGAGCCAGTTCTGACTTTTATTTACAGAGGCCTCCCAAAATATGCATTTTTGGCATGTATTTTTGACTGTAGCGATGCAATTCCCGATTTGTAATGGCAACAAAGTAGGTACATTTTTTACAAATAATTTTCCGAAGCCAATGCAAAAAACCGCATTCCGATCCGTCTTTAGGGAAAAAATTCCGAACTTTGAGCCTTTTTTGTGCTTTATTCGCACGACTATTATACGCCATCCGAGGTTGCCAAATTTAGGGTTTGTAGACGCTGGTTAACTATGCGAAATACATACAGCTAGGTGAGCCCAACTGTGGCGCCCTCGAACTAACAGAACTGTGAACTTATTTGTATATATTATCATGTATCACCGTTTTTTCACGACCAACTGAAAATTCAACTCCTGCATCCCCCAACCCCCCTGGCACCCATACTATGATTGAACGTTCCCAGACCCAAAGCCGGGTCTCACAACGTCACTTTTGGTCTAAAAAGGCTGTGGAGTATAACTGTAATGTATGTATCCTACTATGGATACTTGGTGCATTAGAAGTGTGGAAGGGCCTCTGACTAGGTGGTGTTGCTGGTCACTTGGTGTGTCATCTCACAGGAATAAAACAACTACTGGAATCACTGGGACATGTTCCCTTTATTACCTTACTTTACTATTATACATTAACTCACTTATTACTAGTACTAATTAGAATATTAATTAAAAAGGATTACGATGAATAGAATACATTTAAAATGTCTTTGAATATGAATCGAACGTCTTTAGAATAATTTAGAATGAATGTTAAAACACTTTCGTTTAACATATTTATACGACGAGTCAAGTTCACCGTTTCGTAAACATAAACATTCTGTTTACGTTTACTTCACACTCTGAACTTGACATCCTACGTGAGACCTTTCTGTTTTCATATATGTAAACGATTCATGCTTTATTGAGATTAGCTTCAAGGGAATTTATGTCTTTATTCATAATAATACCATAATAATAATTTAAATAATTAATAAATAATATTTCGGCCAAAAGGCATCACATAACGATTTGGGTCTATATATGCGGTCAAATAAATCTATATATAAACCGGGTGGTGACTCGATCTTAGGACCATAAGATTTTAACATAGGAAATCAGAAAATCCTAAATATTTGCTTCCCAGGAAAAGAGAACCTAATGAAATTTTGTGTGGGCGTAAAGTACATTATTTCTGACAATATTGTCATAAAATAATTACTGTTTAATAGCAAATAAGTTTAAAAATAAGGAAAATAAATTTAAAAAAACAACCTGTCATTGAAGTACTTGAATTTGACAATTGCCGTCGGAGTCGGTTATAGCGCAGAGATAGGAACGGTTGGTTTCTACGCGGATGGCCCGGGTTCGAAACTAGCAATATATTGAGATGATATGTTCAATGTGAGGAATCAGAAACTCTCAATCATTTAAATATAAAAAAAAAATATCAAATGATAAATATCTAATAAAAAAATTTATTAAAATAATTTTGTTTTAATATTTAATATTATATAAAGTTTTCATGAAATTTAGTTAGTATAACTTAGAAAATAGTAAGATGGGATCATTTATTAAAATTTAAGAATAATGAAGGAAGAGAACATATTATGTACAATTTGTAAATAGCTCTATGATTTATAAACTAATTTTAAGAAGTGTTAAATTGAAAATTAAATTCCAACGTAAGTGAAGAATAGGTACATTTACAGAAAAGGAATTTTCGTTTTTCATTAAAAATTAAAAATAAATCTAAGAGTGTTCAGGAAAGGAGAAATGGTGGATACCATGGAGATTGATATTTTTGAAGGATTGCGGTGACAAGAACTGTCAGAGAGAGAAAAGATATTAAAAAATTCCTCTGCGTTCCAAAAATAAAATAAAAAATAGTAAATTTTACCAAATTTGAAGAGGCCTCCACACAATAAAAAGATTCTGTTTATTTCAAGAAGATGATGGAACTGTAAGTCCAAACATTCCATAAATTTTCTCCAAGACATTTAATTGTGCACTTAGACTATTCAAATCAAATTTCAACGAACTTTAATTTTTTTTGTTATTCGTGATTTCTTTTGACAATTTAAGTATAAGTTTCTGTTATAAAATTAGTATAATTTAACAATAGTATTTTCACATAACCTTAACATATTTGATAGTTACTTACCTTTTTTGAAGGAAACGTTTCCATAAATTTTCCAAATACAAATGTAGATATTTTTTTGTAGTTTTAAAATTAAAAATAGATTGGTTTTGCAAGAATTCATTCAGATTCAGACATTTGACGGTAGTAGAATATTAGGAATTTCAAGGACGGTACACATTCACAGAACTATATTTTTATTTGGAAAGGTTTTTTTTGATATTTGAAAGTATTTTTTAACATTTATGAAACCTTCTTAGATTTATAAATAAATGATCCTTTTGTTTGTTCCGTTATAAAAAATAAATTTGTTTAGATTTTCTTGAAAAATAATCAAAAGTTAAATCAATTGAGGAAATTAGAAAGTTATGCAACCAGTTTGTTTAGGTGAGTAAATATCCGTTTTTGAAACTAATCCCCTGAGAGAGATCTCATGTTTAAGAAATTGAAAATAAAATAAAGAATACATTTGAGCAAGTCATCTCAATTGACCAATAAAAACAAAAAAATATTTAATTGAATAAACTCACCAACTATAAAATAAATTATTGAAATTAAAAAATAATATTAATCATACTTTGAACCCTAACATAATTATAATAATATATATTTTTTTTATTCTTAATAAAATTTTGTTTTTTATAGTTTTTTAAATAAAATAATTTTATAAGTTGTTGAAATTTTAAAACGATAAAATAAGTTTAGTACAATATTATTGTAATGTGGACAGCTAGATTATCAATGTGATTTTTTTTATTTCATGGCCAATTTGATTTTTCTTTATTTCATGGCATTGCAACAATTGAAATCGTTAGCTGTCAAAAGAAATATTTTGTGAAATTTTTTGCATAATGGTTTCAGTTTATTAGATTAGTGATAAAACTTATTTTTAAAGTTTTACTATACTGGTAATAGTATCAATGAAGTTCGAGATACCTTCGCGAGTTTATATCCTGATAAACCAATCCCTTCGGCAACAACTATAAAAAGAGTTATTCAAAACCAAAACAAATATGGCTCCGTATTTGTTCCATGCAAATCTTGTAAGAAACATTCATATGAAGAACCTGAGGAACCAAGAGAAGCTGATGATTTACAAAATAATGAAGTAAATGAACTTGCTGCTGTGCATTATGACCCTTCTATTAGTTTAAGGCAACTTAGTTCCGGGTTGGGTATTCACCACTCAAGTGCCCTTGAAATATTAAAAAAACATAAATACAATTCGTATAAATTTTCGGATAAATTCAACAGAATGGTTTTTTGTGAAGATATTTTGAATCGGGTTTACAGAGACCGAAATTTTATTAAGAATAATTGTTTTTCCGATGAAAGTACATTCAGCATAAATGGAGAACCAAATGTGCAAAATTTTCGAAATTGGCACCAAGAAAACCGCCATTTAATAATTAATCATTGTTCCCAATATCGTGAAGTTGTTAATGTCTGGATTGTGATATTGGGTCCTAATATCATAGGCCCATTCTTCATTGAGGGAAAACTTAATGGAGAAAAATATTTAGATTTATTAGAAAATAATATCGAACCTGCAATTGAAAATGTTGCTGGCGACAATGTTATTTGGTTTCAGCAGGATGGATGTCCGGCTCATTCATCCAATGCAATTAAATTACATTTAAATAACGCTTTTGGCAATTGTTGGATAGGACTTAGTGGACCAACCCATTGGCCAGCTCGATCACCTGATTTGGCACCAAATGACTTTTTTTATGGTGACATTTAAAAACTAAAATTTACAAAACAAGGCACCCCAATATTGATTCTCTCAAGCGAAAAATAATTGGAGAATGTGCGAAAATTTCGAATAAACAATTAGCAAATGTGCGGCGGAATTTTTATGATAGACTTGGTTTTTGTTTAGCGAATTATGGTGATTTGTTTGAACATTTACTCTAGACGCATAATTTGCTTACAATTAGTTATTATTCTTTTTCTCTTCGTTTTTTAGTTAATTTCATTAAATCTGTTCTCTGTGATAACATGCTTAATTTATTTTATCGTTTTAAAATTTTAACAACTTATAAAATTATTTTATTTAAAAAACTATGATGAAACAAAATTTTATTAGGAATAAAAAAAAGATATTATGCTAGTTTTTAACCCGGGACATCCGCGTAGAAACCAACCGCTCCTATCTCTGCGCTATAACCGAATCCGACTGCAACTGTCAAATTCAAGTACTTTAATACAGGTTGTTTTTTTAAATTAATTTTCTCAATTTTTAAACTTATTTGCTATTAAAAATTGATTATTTTATGGTAATATTGTCAGAAATAATGTACTTTACGTCCACACAAAATTTCATTAGGTTCTCTTTTGCTGGGAAGCAAATATTTAGGATTTTTTGATTTCCCATGTTAAAATCCTATGGTCCTAAGGTCGAGTCACCACCCGGTATAGGTCACATTTTTCAATTTGCAAATCCTTCAACGGCACAAGAAGTAATACAGGAAGAAATTCAATCTTTGGCAGGTACAAATCACACTAACCATAGAACCACCTACCATAGAACTTGAAATCCAGACTGAAAATAACTCTCAGCAGGACACAGGTATGAAGACACCTTAATGGTCTTCCAGAAGAAAACCAATACATAAAATTGGACCTGTAGAAGAGGCGAAAATTGAGGTTCTGCATGCCCAAAGAGGTCTGTTCTTACAAGAAAAAGAGCACAAAGAAAAAATGTCCTCACTGGAATATGAACATAAAAAAAATGTTTATACAAGAATTGAATCAAAATTGTAACTGTGAAAATAAATAGCTGTAAAATATAAAGGATAAGAAGAAGTCAGTAGAAGATAATGGAAAATCTTTCAGATCAA